>JAAIIK010000015.1:475346-486032 GCA_014706435.1 Silurus glanis
TTATTAACGCGCTATCAATTCAGCGCGCATTTCTGTTTCACCATTTTTATAAAAAATGTAAATACAAAATTAAAACCTTTGGCAAAAAATACATTTATCCACGATGTCCTTTCTTTACTTAGATCTAAAATAAATAAATAAACTCCAGATAAAAATATCTTTAATCAGTAAACTTTTGTTTTATTTATGCGCCAAGTCTCAAATCAAACACCAAAATCCGCCATGATTCACACAATTAAACCTCTGGGTGGCGTTTTGTGGGGTTTTCCCTCATAATGGCGACACAAACTTAAATTACTGTCTTTATTGATCGTACAGATAAAAACAATACATCATTCAAATCTGTAAAATGTCTATAATTTTCTATATATAAGCTTCCTGACTTGATGTTTAACACCTCCAAGCTGCCAGTTTTGGGCACCTGAGAAAGCCCTTAACTCACTACTGCTCATTTAGTAAATGAGATCATTAAGAGTCGCTCGGGATAAACACTTCCAATAGGAAGTGACTATATCTCGCTATCTTTGTCTCTCTATTTTATCTATCTAATTGTCTCTGTGTCTCTTTTAGTAAATGTCTCTGTCTCACTGTACATGTCTCTCTCTTGCTGTCTCTCTATTTGTTTCTCACTCTTTCTAAAGCTGTGTCTGTGTCTCTTTGTCTTTGTCTCTGTCTTTCCTGCTTCTTTACATGTCTAACAAAGTTTTGAGTTTTGAAGTAATGCCGTTAGCGATCTATGATGAAAGACTTCCCTGGTTCGATTCTTACCTCTAGTTTCATATTGAACATTATAAGAAGTTTTTAAAAACAGAACAATGAAAGGTCATTAAAATTGGTTGCTGGCAAATCATGGTATATCAGTGGTGCAGGTGTTGGAGATGTGGTTCTTGTACCTGAGTCACTTCTCATAGACTTCGAGTAACTGAGAGAATGAACAGGAAGGAGAAGTTTTGACCCTCTACCATCATGATCTAAGAGAAAACAGTGGTCTCTTAACTATAGAAAAACCAAGAGTCCAATAAGCAAAGGCTTGTTTGCTGCCTCTGTGGTAGTGTAGCGGTTAGTAATGCGGTCTCTGATATCTGACTCACCCGGTTCGATTCCTACTTCTTAGCTTTCCTTTAAATTGTTTAAAAAGTTTTAATAAAGAACTATAAAAGGTCCTAAAAATAGGCTTCTAGCAGGAGATCCTGTGGCTCAATTGGAAGAGCTTTACCTCTGGGTTGAGAGGTTGCCGGTTCAAACCCCGGCCAGGGCTCAAAGTTAAGAGTGTGGAAGGTTCCGGTGACCGTAGTGAGGAAGGTGTCAGAAATGGCTGCGTGGAAGGTTGGATGTAGGGTGTATCATGGAGCAGGGGGGCAATATTCGGGCATCTGAGAAGCTGAAAACAGTGGGTTATGAAGCAAAAACGTCCAAAAAAATTATCGACTTAGTTTTGCATATATAGGGAAAAATTCTGCCAAAAACCTATCACCCCCACTTTTTCTGAGGCTGTGAAGCAGTAGGTCTTCACAGACTTTGTTCACAATCAACCACTCCATTGCTCACCACACACTACTTTCCACACAGCTTACCCAGTGTGGGGACAAGTCAGATTCGAACCTGCAACCTCTGAGCTCAGAGGCAAGGCTTTTACCACAAAGCCATCAAGTCCCACAACTCACCTTCTTTTTTTGGGGGGTTTATCCTTCGTTTCATGCTTCAAAGCAAGAAATTCAGACCAGACAGAAACACAGAAAGCAGGATTCGAACCCTGAACCCCGCCAACAGCGAAAGACCAATCTTAACCCACTGAACTATCGGGAAGGATAGGCTGCAATTCTTGTTTAGAGCAGGTCTATCTTTTCTTTCAAACCATCAACACAAGAATATGAAGTCAAGTCAAGTCAAGAGGCTTTTATTGTCATTTCTACTATACACAGTTGTACACGGTACACAGTAAAAACGAGACAACGTTCCTCCGGAACCCTGGTGCTACACTAAACAACATAGAGCTACAACACAACACAAAGCTACATAAAGTGCATCGAGTGCAACCTAGTGCAAACAGTGCAGACAAAAAACAGTACAGACAGACAGTGCAGACAGACAACACAAGACAACACAAGACAAGACAAAAAAAACAAATATAGCACCGACCAGTAAACCTAAAAACTATACCCGGGAGTGAATATAACCAGAACAATGTAGTGCAAAAAACAGCAGCAGTCAAGAGGTGCAAAAGACAGCATGTAAACAGTATAGTATAATACAGTCAAAGGTGCAAAAACAGCATGTAAACAGTATAATAAAGTGAAAGGTGCAAAAAACAGCAGTAAGAGAGTGGTACGGTCAAGTATAAATAATAATAAATAAATAAATGGTGGTGGAATGGATTGAGATGGGTAATGAGTGTGTGTTGAGTGTTTAGTCCAGGTTGTACAGTTTGGTAACACACATTTGAGTGAGTGTGTGTGTGAGTGAGTGTGTGTGAGTTCCGTTTCAGTTCTGTGTGTTGAGAAGCCTGATGGCTTGAGTAGAAACTGTTGCACAGTCTTGATGTGGTGGCCCGAATGCTTCGGAACCGTTTTCCTGATGGCAGGAGAGTAAAGAGTGTGTGTGACGGGTGTGTGTGTGGTCATCCACAATGCTGTTTGCTTTGCGGATGCAGCGTGTTGTGTAAATGTCCATGATAGAGGGGAGAGAGACTCCGATGATCTTCTCAGCTGTCCTCACTATCCTCTGTAGGGTCTTGCGATCCGAGACGGTGCAGTTCCCAAACCAGGCAGTGATGCAGCTGCTCAAGATGCTCTCAATGGTCCCTCTGTAGAACATGGTCAGGATGGGGGGAGGGAGATGGGCTTTCCTCAGCCTTCTCAGGAAGTAGAGACGCTGCTGGGCTTTCTTCGTGATGGAGCTGTTGTTGAGTAACCAGGTGAGGTTGTCTGCCAGATGAACACCAAGGAATTTGGTGCTCTTAACGATCTACACTGAGGATCCATCAATAATCAGTGGAGATTGCTCGCTCTGTGTTTTCCTGAAGTCCACAACCATCAGGTTGTTTGCTCCACACCAGGCTGTTAACCGTTGCACCTCCTCTCTGTATGATGACTCGTCGTTCTTGCTGATTAGACCCACCACGGTCGTGTCATCGGCAAACTTGACGATGTGGTTGGAGCTGTGCATTGCTACACAGTCGTGAGTCAGCAGAGTGAACAGCAGTGGGCTGAGCACACAGCCCTGAGGGGCCCCAGTGCTCAGTGTGGTGGTGCTGGAGATGCTGTTCCCGATCCGGACTGCCTGAGGTCTCCCAGTCAGGAAGTCCAGGATCCAGTTACAGAGGGAGGTGTTCAGGCCCAGTAGGCTGAACTTCTCAATCAGGTGCTGAGGAATGATTGTGTTGAATGCTGAGCTGAAGTCAATAAACAGCATTCGTACATATGAGTCCTTGTTGTAGAGGTGGGTGAGGGCCAGATGGAGGGTTGTGGAGATGGCATCGTCCGTGGAATGGTTCGGACGATACGCAAACTGCATGGGGTCCAGGGAGGGTGGAAGCTGGATCTTAATGTGCCTCATGACGAGCCTCTTGAAGCACTTCATCACGATGGGTGTGAGCGCGACGAGACAATAGTCATTGAGGCAGGAGACAGTAGATTTCTTCGGCATGGGAACAATGGTCGTTGTCTTGAAGCACGTGGGAACAATGTTAATGTTCAGGGAGATGTTGAAGATGTCAGTAAAGACACCCGCTAGCTGTTCTGCACATTCCCTGAGCACTCTGCCAGGACTGTTGTCTGGTCCAGCAGACTTCCGTGGGTTAACTCTGCATAAAGTTTTCCTCACTTCAGCTGTGGTTAGACAGAGCACCTGGTCAGTGGGAGGAGGGGTGGTCTTCCTCGCCTTCACGTTGTTCTGTACCTCAAACCGGGCGTAGAAGTCGTTCAGCGCATCTGGGAGGGAGGCGTCACGGTCACAAGCAGGTGATGTTGTCTTGTAATTTGTGATCGCCTGGATGTCCTGCCACATGCGCCGAGTGTCTCCACTGTCCTGGAAGTGGTTGTGGATTTTCTTCTCGTGTGTGCGCTTCGCCTCTCTGATGGCACGGGACAGTTTGGCCCTTGCTGTTTTTAAGGCCGCCTTGATCCCTGTTCTGAAGGCAGAGTCTCTTTGTTTCAGCAGCACACGCACTTTTGCAGTCATCCACGGCTTCTAGTTGGAGCGTGTAGTGATGGTCTTGGAGAATGTCACATCATCAACGCACTTGCTGATGTAGCTGGTCACTGATGATGTGTACTCCTCCAAGTTAATGGAATCGCCGTTGGTTGCAGCCTCTCTAAACATGTCCCAGCCAGTGCACTCAAAACAGTCCTGAAGAGCAGAAGTAGCTCCTTCTGGCCAGGTTTTCACCTGTTTCAGAACCGGTTTAGAGCGTCTGATGAGCGGTCTGTATGCTGGAATTAACATAACAGAGCAGTGGTAGATACGCACCGGGGATGTTTGTCTAAACAAGATCCAGCGTGTTCGCTCCTCTCGTTGCAAAGTCCACATGCTGATGGAGTTTAGGAAGCACAGTCCTGAGATTCACATGGTTGAAATCTCCGGCGATAATAAACAATCCGTTGGGGTGAGCATTCTGCAGGTCGCTAATAGCGCCGTAGAGTTCACACAGTGCCTCCTTAGCATTAGCACTTGGAGGAACGTACACTCCGACAATGTAAACAGTGGTGAATTCCCGTGGTAAATAAAATGGTCTACATCTAACAGTCACAAACTACACTAGCGATGAGCAATAGCATGAGACAAGCAGGAAGATGTAGGAATCAGGAATTTAACCTACCTCATGACTAGCAGACAGAAAGCCAGGTTTGAACCCTGACCACCAACATTAGCAAAGTACCAGCCTTAACCCACTAAGCCATCAGAAAAAAACAGGATGGGAAGCTTGATTAGAGCAGGTCTATCTTTCTTTTCAAACCATCAACACAAGAATTTAACGCTAAAGAAAGATGTAGGAAGCGAATACAGATGTAAGTAGCACAAGTTGAACCCACATTGTAAATAGCAGAAAGAAAGCAGGATTCGAACAATGATCCCCACCACCAGCGAGATACCAACGTTAACCCATTGAACCATCGGTGAGGACAGGCTAGGAAGCTTGTTTAGAGCAGGTCTATCTTTCTTTTCAACCCATTAAAAACAAAAATATATCGCTAAAGAAAGATGTAGGAAGTGAATCCTGATCGTGACTGGCAGGCAGAAAGCAGGATTCGAACCCTGAACCCCACCAAAAGCAAGACACCTGATTTAACCCACTGAACCATCAGGGAAGACAGGCCAGGAAGTTTGTTTAGAGCAGGTCTATCTACCTTTAAACCATCAACAAAAGAATATAAAGCTAAAGAAAGATTTAGGAAGCAGGAACATAACCTACATCGCAACTAGCAGGCAGAAAGCAGGATTCAAACCCTGATCCTCACCATCAAGTCAAGTCAAGAGGCTTTTATTGTCATTTCTACTATACACAGTGGTACACAGTACACAGTAAAAACGAGACAAAGTTCCTCCGGAACCCTGGTGCTACACTAACAACAACAAGCTACATAAAGTGCATCGAGTGCAACCTAGTGCAAACAGTGCAGAAAAAAAACAATACAGACAGACAGTGCAGACAGAAAACACAAGACAACACAAGACAAGACAAGACACAAAACCCGAGATAGCGCCAACTAGTAAACCTACTGTATACTCTGAATATACAGTACTGTATGAGGAGAACTGTAAAAACTATACCCGGGAGTGAATATAAACAGACACAATGTAGTGCAAAAAACAGCAACAGTCAAGAGGTGCAAAAGACAGCATGTAAACAGTATAGTATAATAACAGTATAGTATAATAACAGTATAGTGTAATAAGAAACAGTAAAGGTGCAAAAAAACAGCATATAAACGGTATAATAGAGTCAAATGTGCAAAAAACAGCATGTAAACAGTGTAGTATGGTAGAGTATAAATAATAATAAATAAATGATGGTGGAATGGGCTGAGATGAGTAATGAGTGTGTGTCGAGTGTTAAGTCTAGGACTTCAGCGAGGCACCAGCCTTAACCCATTGAACCATGGAAGAGATCAGACTGGGAAGCATGTTTAGATGAGGCACAAGCCTTAAACCACTGAGCGACCACTGCTGAAAAGCATGTGTGCTTTTTGGAGGGTTCATGCTTTGTTTCATGCCAGCGCAGTAAGGCATGTAGGACTGGCTTTGAAACCTTATCACCAGCATGGACAATATTAAGGACCATGTTCAGGCACAAGCCTTAACCCACTGAGCTACCACAGAAGTGCTTTTTTTTTGGTGGAGTTATCTTTCATTAAAGACCAGGAAATCAAGAAATTAATCCAACACAGAATTGAAATGTTTTCAGAGCAGACAAGGTCCAGAAGTTTTATTTATCAACACAGCAACCAGCTCGACCAGGAATCAAACTCTCAAACTCATCCTCGTGGGGACCCTGATATTAACCCACTAGGCTATCACATCCAGCCAGCCATCCATCCATCCATCCATCCATCTATCTATCTATCTATCTATCTATCTATCTATCTATCTATCTATCTATCTATCTATCTATCTATCTATCATGATGTGAGGTCCAGTTAACAGCTAAAACAGGTAGAAGTAATAACTACTTTTTACTTAAGTACATGTCAGAGCCAAGACTTCTTTACTTTCACTTAAGTAAAAAAGTATAATCAGTACTTCAACTTTTACCCGAGTATTTTAAAACATGAGTATCTGTGCTTCTACTTAAGTAAAGGATGTGTGTACTTTTGCCACCTCTTCTGACCAGTAAAATCACTATCAAAACGAAATGACCCTCAGGGTCACTGACAGAGTGTAATATCTGGCCAACAAAGTTATTCTTCAGAATAGCGACACCTGCTGATCGTTCTGTGCTGTGAGACATCCATAAGTCACAATGCTTTTTAACAAACAAAGAAAAGGGCTTTGTGATTAACATTATTTCTTAATCCCCTGGCATTAAGATAAATGAAAGATAACATTGATAAATGGACAAGAAGATACAATTATTAACCTAAAAATAAGTACAAAGGCATAAATTCAAACCTGACTACTGGATAAATAAGAAATAAACAGGCTCAGATGACCATTATAAGTCCAGCTGTAATACTTCAGAAGACCATGATGACAACTAATAAGTTCTGTAATAATTGGTGGTTTAGGAAAACGAGTATCACATTCGACTCCGCTCCACAGAGAAATTTCCACAAATTCTGCTCCGATATTTTCCCGCCTTTTTCTTTCGTCTCTCCTGGTCCAATGAAGTCAGATCCTCTGTGTAGCAGGTTATCATTAAGAAATTGGGCCTTTTTTCCAGCTTTCCACAAAGCATCGCGGACCACCCTTGAGGTAAACTGCACGATGATGGCGCGAGGTCTCATGCCGTCTCCTCTTTTTCCCCAAGACGTCGCACCGTGTAAACAACGTCAGGGAATTTTCTTGACCTTGGGGCATGTCTGGCTGCAGAAACGAATCACTGTGGATCTGATGTCTTCGTGGTTAGACTCGGGTACCCCGAATAATCTTTAAGTTCCGTCTACGAGAGTATCTATTAAAAATCTAAAATGAGGTTTTCACTAATCCCTATGAGATTCTCCTGAGATTTAAGCCTGAAATCTACATCTTTCACATTCTTGCTCAAAAGTCTTTGATCTTGATAGTATTAGCGCTAATCATTCCTTTGAGAGCATCAGACCAAGTGTTAATCGACGAAGAGGGTGGAGACGGGAGCAAAATCAGCTTTGCTCATCAAGATCTCATGCACCTCCATACCAATATCAGCGATGTTGTCTGATCTCTCCTTGCGTTTTTTCAAACTTTGGCAAGTTTAGAGTTATCAGTTGAAATGTAATATACAGAGAGCATTGAATATTGGCCAAGAGCTCTTAAAAATTCATCTTAGCGAGGCGCTATCTTGGCGCCTGCCCTCCCAGACAGACGCACCTTCCTGTCCAACTTCCGCCTTCACATACAATTGGGGCTATTTTTGTGAACTTTATTTATTTTTACATTTTCAAACTTGTAATACATATGCTACATTCATAAAAAGTGAAGTAATTAGCAATCATTTCCCCCCATTTTTGCAATCTTTCAATGTAATCATTCAATTCTGTTGTTAAAGCTGCTTGTTTAGATTGTGAAGAATGAATGAAGTTAATCTACCAGGTGTATTTATTCATTTTAACAGGCCCCCACCAACAGTACATCAAGGTTCTGCAATAATAATCCTTTCACAAACCAGAGCAAATTACAAGCAGCTACATGCTTTTATTTTCCAATAGGGAAAGGAGAGGAGAGAGGAGAGAGGAGGATAATATATAAAAAACGAAAAAACAAAGAAGCACAGAGTCCTACAAATGTGGAAATTATCATGGGTTTCGTTGCTTTTTTTTTTTTGTACACGATGGCCTGTACTGAAGAGATCAACCATGAGGTCACATTTATTCAAATTATCCGTAAAGGTCATCATCGTTGTCCTCGTTTAAGACGGCCCCTCCACTGCCACCTGCAGAACCTTGACTTGGTCCACCTCCAGCCTGATTACTGGAAGGGAATCTAAGAGGAAAAAAAAAAATAGGATAAATTATTTTCATAAAAAACAAAAACAAAAAAATAAACAAACAGCCATTTTATAAAATACGTGTTCTAGCTAAGAAAGGTTTTTACCTGAAGCTGCCAAAGCCTCTGCTCTGCTGCAGGGTCTGTGCGAACATCTCATATTTGCGAATGTCATTATCGCTGACTGAGCGACGGGCAAAACGCATAGCTTCCTCAAAGTGGTCCTTCCTGATCTCAGGCACTGGGTCGTCCTCCTCCACTTCCTGAATTTAAAAAGAGACAGAAGATTGGGCATATAACTGCTAAAAAGCCAAACAAGATCACAAAATTAGTTTTGAAAGAAAAAAAAAAAAAAAAAAAGTGTAACCCACCATAGCTGATGGGTTCGTCTGCCTCTCACGTTCCCTCCTGATCTCGTTCTCGATGGACTCACGAATAGCCAGTTTGCAGGCTCTCTGGCAAATTTCTGTCAAGTCGGCACCAGAGAACCCGTTGGTCATCTTGGCCAGGAAGTCCAAATCTACTTCCTGAAATAAGAGAATGCAGAATTACAAAAACATAAAAGACTTGATGCTTTTAAGTGACTGCCACTGATTTAGCTCATTTTTGCCACTTTTATAACCACACATTATAAATTGATAAAGCACTGAACAAGTGTTGAACCTTTGCGATTGGAGACTTTCTGAGGTTAGCTTTAAGGATGGCCATGCGGGATTTCTCATCAGGCAGTGGGATGTAGATAAGCTGATCCAGACGGCCAGGCCTGAGAATAGCAGCATCGATGATATCCGGTCTGTTGGTGGCACCGATGATGAAGACATTCTTCTTGCTGGACATACCATCCATCTCGGTCAGGATCTGGTTAATGACACGGTCGGCTGCTCCACCGCCATCACCCACGCTTCCACCACGGGCTTTAGCGATGGAGTCCAACTCATCAAAGAAGAGCACGCAGGGGGCAGCTTGACGAGCCTGAAGAAGAAAGGCGGGTTGTTTTATACAAAATAAATAATTCAATCACCTTTTATAGATCATCTAATCTAGAATAACAGATGGATTTTGGTTATGCTTTAGAACACATTTACCCTTTAAATTGAAAGTTTCTCACCTTATCAAAGATCTCACGAACATTAGCCTCAGACTCTCCAAACCACATGGTCAACAGTTCAGGGCCTTTAATGGAAATGAAGTTGGCCTGGCACTCATTGGCAATGGCCTTGGCCAGGAGGGTTTTACCACAACCTGGCGGCCCATAGAACAACACACCCTTGGATGGAGTCATACCAAACTTCAGGAACTTGTCTGGATGCTCCACTGGATACTAAATAAAAGTGAAAAAGAAATTACACTCCAAACAGTGCAAATGATGATATAAATCTTATGAACCTGCATGGAGATAAGATGGATTACCTGCACCAGCTCCTGCAGCTCTCTCTTGACATCATCCAGCCCACCAATGTCCTCCCAGGTGATGTTGGGCACCTCAACCACAGTCTCACGCAGAGCTGATGGGTTGCTCTGGCTCAGTGCCCACTGTAAAGTAACATGAAAGACTTTGAGCTTGCATATTATTTTAGCCAAATCTGTAATTAATGCATCAAATAAATTTATCATAACAGATTACAGTACGCATATGATTGTAAAACAATCTTCATACCCTAAAGTCATCCATGGTGACAGCCAGTGAGTTCATGACCTCTGCATCGATTGTTTCATCCTCCAGGTCAATGAGGTCCATCTTCTTACGAATGGCCTGCAGTGCAGCCTCTGAGCAGAGGGCAGCCAAATCAGCACCCACGTGCCCATGGGTCTCGTTGGCAACCTGAATAACAAACATCAAGGATTAACAGCAGCAACAAAAGCAGGAATTACATTTGGCAGTTTACCAGTTTAAAATACTGAAATAAAAAAGTTACACAATTGCCATGTGCTATGATTTACCTATTTATATACAATTACAGGGGCAATTGGAAAGACTGGACAGGGGGGGGGGGGGGGGGGGGGGGGGGGGGTAGGTAAATGTGGTCCAATTCATTTTTATGCCCGCTAATACAATTAGAAATGTAA
>JAAIIK010000015.1:486132-511697 GCA_014706435.1 Silurus glanis
GGGGGGGGGGGGTTGTGGTGTGAAAAATTGTGTCACACTAATGTTTCAGCTCGTCAAACTAATTTAAAATGTTAGTAAAAGATACAAGTGAACACATGATGCAGTTTTTAAATGAAGGTTTTTATTATTGAGTGAAAAAAAAAATCCAAAACTACATGGTCCTGTGTGAAAAAATTTTAGTCCACTCATCTATGCAGAATTGTTGTAATTCAACCACACTGGAGAGTTTTCGAGCATGAACCCCCTTTTTATGGTCATGCCACAGCATCTCAATAGGATTCAGGTCAGGACTTTGACTAGGCCACTCCAAAGTCTTCATTTTGTTATTCTTCAGCCATTCAGAGGTAGACTTGCTGGTGTGTTTTGTTTATTGTCCTGCTGCAGAACCCAAGTTCACTTCAGCTTGAGGTCACGAACAAATGTTTGGACATTCTCCTTCAGGATTTTTTGTTAAACAGCAGAATTCATGGTTCCATTTATCAAAGCAAGTCTTCCAGGTCCTGAAGCAGCAAAACCACCCCAGACAACCACCATATTTTACTGTTGGTATGATGTTCTTTTCCTGAAATGCTTGTTACATTTACACCAGACGTAATGGGACACACACCTTCCAAAAAGTTAAACTCATGTCTCATCAGTCCACAGAGTATTTTCCCAAAAGTCTTGGGCAGACCTTTTTTGCCCAGTCTCTTTCGTATGGTAGAGTCATGAACACTGACCTTAACTGAGGCAAGTGAGGCCTGCAGTTATTTGGATGTTGTGGGGTCTTTTGTGACATCTTGGATGAGTCGTCGCACTGTGCTCTTGGGGTAATTTTGGTCGGCAGGCCACTCCTGGGAAGGTTTTCCACTGTTTCATATTTTTGCCATTTGTGAATGATGGCTCTCACTGTGGTTCGCTGGAGTCCCAAAGCTTTAGAAATGGCTTTATAACCTTTTTCAGACTGATGGAAAGTAATTGAGAGCTCTCATTTGTTTCTAAATTTCTTTGGATCTCAGCATGATGTCTAGCTTTTGAGGATCTTTTGGTCTTCTTCACTGTCGAGTAGGTCCTATTTAAGAGATTTTTTTTTTATTGTGAACAGGTGTGGCAGTAATCAGGCCTGGGTGTGGCTGGATAAATTTATCTTGGGTGTGATAAACCACAGTTTTAACAGGGGAGCAAACCCTATCGTGTTTGCCCTCAATAATAAAAGCCTTCATTTAAAAACTGCATGTTGTGTTCACTTATCTTTTACTAATATTTAAATTTGTTTGATAATCTGAAACATTAAAGGGTGACAAACATGCAAAAAAAGAAGGGGGCAAACACTTTCACACCACTGTACATGTATACATACACACTCAACTTAGTCTAATTGTGTTAGTAGAAAATTCAACATGCACATCCCATATTGATCGAAACAATCTGGCTCATCAATTATATATTAAACATTCACTGCACAAGTCTTACTAGTAAACACAAATAACCACCCAATATATTCTCCCACACAAAACAAAACACAAACCTGCTCCAGATCAACATCATCAGCCAGCTTCATGTTCTTAGTGTGAATCTGCAGGATTTCCAATCTTCCTGTAGCATCAGGAATGCCGATATCCACCTCTCTGTCAAAGCGTCCTATAAAAGGAGAAATGGTTGAACTAATAAATTGTAGTGTTCTAAATAAACAAGTATATTCAAGCTGTCTAAAATGTCATTCATTCCTTTAAATGACAACAATTCACTTGAACTACAGCACTTGGAAACCAGCCAGAGAGTTGCCAACAATACAGAGTGGAATGAGGAATCAATCAATCCTTCTCCAGTGAACAGCTTAAATAAGAATTCTTTCCTTTAGACATCTTATATAGAAAACCTCCAGGCCAAAAGAACAACAACAAACCATAATAAATTCATACTTTTGCATACAACCTAGATGCATACAGCATTTCATTTTGCAAACTTCTGTCTGTTGTAATATTTTGCAGCATCGGTTCAAAAGTTGGGGGAAAAATAAAGGCTCTTAAACAACATCTAGCAATTTTACCGAATCTCCTGAGAGCGGGGTCAATGCTGTTGGGTCTGTTGGTGGCAGCCATGACGATGACGTGAGCCCGCTGCTTCAGTCCATCCATCAGGGTAAGAAGCTGAGACACGATGCGCCTCTCTACTTCACCGTGAGTCTGAGGAGACCAAACCAGATCAGGTTACTACAACACAGAAACTTCCCACTGCATAATACAGGAGCAGAAAACCCAGCCTTTTAAGGCAACTCCGAGCCAAAAGGTCACGAAACTCAAACTGTGTACAACAAACAAGTACACTTTAAATCAAATAAACGCAAAATGAATTCGTTCATTTATCCCATATTGAAAAAAAAAAAGTCAATGCAATTATTATTGAAAGACAAATAATCTATATAAAAGCATTTCAGCAAAAATAAACACTCATCCAACATAACAGTTCCTCACCTTCTCTCTCTTGGGTGCAATTGCATCCAGTTCATCAATAAAGATGATTGCAGGAGCGTTCTTCTCAGCTTCTTCAAAAGCTTTACGCAGGTTGCTCTCAGACTCACCAGCCAGTTTACTCATAATTTCAGGGCCTATGGAAGTGAGAACATAAAAACATTAATTATCTACAAAGATTAAGAGCATTTAAACCAGGATTTAAAGGTTCATAACTGTTTTACCGTTAATCAGGAAGAAGAACGCTCCTGTTTCGTTTGCGACAGCACGAGCAATCAGAGTTTTTCCAGTTCCGGGGGGACCGTACAGAAGAATACCACGTGGAGGCTGAGCCACAAAATGAAAATCAATTAATCATCACTCAAATCTGAGATTAAAAGTGTCTTAAATATGCTTGATTCCTTACTTTCACACCAATGGCCTTGAAAAGTGCAGGGTGCCTGAGTGGCAGCTCCACCATTTCTTTGATCTGAGCCAGCTGCTTCCTCACACCTCCAATATCATCATAGCCGACTTCATTCAGAGATTCTTCCTCATCCTGTCAAAACAACCAACATTTGTGTTAAAATGCTGCAGTTATATTTTGCTTCCCAAACCGGACATTAAATACAATATCATATTCTGCCATTACCAACACTTTAAAATATATTGACACCCTAAGAAAGCAAAGCATACCCTAGATAAAGTGTTCTATGATGTCTAGACCATAGAAGCTTTTTGGCAATAAGAAGTCCTGGACATCCAGACAGTTTAAAAAAAAAAAAAAAAAAAAAAAAAAACACTGCCAGATTGCTTTAAGTGGGCATTTTTATTGTTGCTCAGTACTGGAGTGATATTGTAGTAAAATAAACATGACAAGATCAACCAGAAACCATAACTCTCATGGATCACTTATAAACCGGTGTTTGCCTGCTAAAAAAATACAAAATAAAATAAAATCGTGCCTTCAGACCTTTGATCTGATGCATACTATATTTCTGGACCTTAGGTGTGTAATCAATTGCTTGAAACCAAGTCCTTTTATCAGCTTTCTTAATTATGCTGTTAAACAGTGAGGACCAAAGTGAGAAAAATTGGAAAGGGTAAAAAAACAAAACAAAAAAAACAAACACAGACTCTGTGCTTAGGATGGGTTTGAGCTGAAGATCTTGATTAGAAAGCTTTGGACAGTGGTTTTGAAAATAGAGTTCATAAAAACCCTTTGTGCTCCTGCACAGTATAAGGACATTAAGGATAATTTGACATTTGCCCTTAATGCAAAATGTTCTAGACAGCATTTTACCTGGGCTGCAGTCTAAAAATAAAGAAGCAGTGTCAGCATTACACTAATCGTTATGCATGAGAATAGGAATAGAAACACAACAATGGTAACTGAGGAGCGTTGTAAGTTTTGTCTAAACAATTACATTCCTTAATCTGCCTACCGATTATTAGTGACCAAAAATAAATAAATAAAAATAATAAATTTTGTTCCCCTCTCATAATTTTTTCAAAATGTTTATTTACTACTAAATGTTTAAATACATGCATTGTTTCTAAGGTCGATTTGGTTCTAGTACACATGGATTTAATATCCAGAATAGATTAGGTGGATCGGTGCAGGAGGCCAAAAAGCTATGCTTTGCGTGAAGATGCAGAACTTGTACATTACTCTTACCTCACGCTTAATAGGTTCTCCTTCACAGTGAATGACAGTGTCTGGAGCCACTATGCAGTATGGGCTAGGGTCAGTCTCCACCACTTTAAACTCAACAGCACGCATGCCTCCTCTCACCAGGAAGATATCACCTATTGAAGAAAAAGAAAAACCCTTAAAGAATGCAATTATGTGTTCTATGAAGAAGGTGTAACAAAATAAATAATTTTAACTACATATAAATGATGTTCACCTTTGCGGATTGGCCGGTAAGCCTCTAGGAAGTAAGGCTTTAGATACACCTCAAATAAGTTGCCAGTTATTCCCTCCACTGTGTCATCAATGGGCAGAACATGGATCCGTTTCCCGTACTTCACATCTGGGCATGGCTGAATGCTAACAAATAGAACACAAAGGATATCTTTACATATATTTTGACTGCAAGAGCACACGTCTAAACTGTAATATTGCAAAACACTACAAATTACTGAAAAAGATTTATTAATAGACAGCAGTGTTACCTGATGACATCTCCAAGGCGAACCCTGAGGTTATTACGCACCACTCTGTTCATGCGCACTTTCTCATCAGAGCAGCTATCATCAGACAGAACAATGCAAACGGTCTCCCTCCTTTTCTTGCCCTTCATCAACACAGTGTCTCCCCTGAAGAGCTGAAGCTCATCCATCTTGGCCTGAAATTGAGACACATTGCATTAAAATCAGACACTTAGGATGAACATCCATCTCAGGTGATCTGATCACAAGTGGAAAATGTTTACTGCTTGTGTTCTGGGATTTCATCCAGCTTCCAGTGACTGATCAAATTTCATGCCGTAGCTTTCCTTTGTTTTGTCTGTAAAGGTGGCTAGCAACATAAGTAAATTATGGAACAAGTCACACTTGCTAAAGTGGTTTTAATGGGATTTTCTTTACTCTTAAGAGCTTAAGTAAATTTGTAAAACCGCAATTTTACTTTATTACATGTAGACATGATGGAATGTTTACATGCCAAATGATGTGTATAGTACACCAATTGGCCAACACCATAATAAGATGCCATATTAAGAGTGCTTAATAATGAGAAATTAAAAGCCATTTAGGATTTTTCCTAACTAGGTGCTTCGGTGATTAAACTACACAATCCTGTCCAAAGTGAACAGATTAACATGCACATAGAAAAACTACTACATTAAACCGCTACAAAATATCCTCTTTATTTTTAGTTATATTCATAACAAGTAAATGCACTTTGTGAGAATTCAGTACAAAACAGCCTAATAAAATATTGCATCAATATATTTTACATGACCTTTAATGGACAAGTTGCACAATATGTGCAAGTGATTCTGTAACATTTTGTAGTCCCTGATTAGACCACTGTAGACCATCTTCAAGAAGCATTTCACACAGGTACACTTATCTCTACCCACTTGTGATTCTATCATCTGAGACAGGTGCTAATACCAGGTTTGAATGGTGTATTTGCAACCAAAAACAGACTGCTCTATTGGCCATGGGCATACCTGAGAGAGGGAGACCACACTGTTATCTTCATTGATCGATTCATCAACAATCAACCTGTTGGGTCTGTTCTTTTGTTTTAGAATGGCAGTAGAAAGATCGTCATTTTTAGATCTGTGGAAGATCAAGCAAAGGATACAATAATTATTCACATACTAGCAAACAAGGACATAAATAAACAAAAGCATATTTTTAAAAAAAATTAACCTGGCAACATCACCCTATTTCACTGAAAACGAAAATGAAAGACAACTATTAAAAGACCGACTCAGTTTCATGTCAGTTCATTCAAATCACAGGATTAGATTTTATTTTAAACAAAATCAGCGGTGTGAAATCCACATGTGGCCCAAACAGAGCTTCACTCCAGATCTTTTTACTCTTGATTGATTAGTGAACCGAATCATTTAGCTCGGTTCAATAATAAGAACCGAATGGCAAACGGATCACTACCACTTTTCCCCTAAAGCAGAAAGTTTGCAGTATTGTGGCAGTTGTTTTTCGTCTGATAAATACTGAAATACTTAAGTCAGATTTTCCCATATTTTATACATTGACTAAACATCACCACTTCAATTTATATCATCGCAAACAACATGAACATGATCCCCTTTGTTTCATTCACACAGCTGACAACAAAAACAGATACTCGACGGTTCGCTGAGTTTCGCGAACCGTAGAGTGTCGACTCGTTTATAAACGACTCATCATGAGCCGTTTATAAAGAAGCCTCTATCGACATGTACACCAAATAATCACCGCAATAATCACAAAATAGACTCCAGGCTGGATTAATAAATAAATACACGTGGACTAAGACAGTTGACTATAAAATACATCGAGCTTTCGGGGCCGCTCCATCTTTGTGAGCAAGACTGTCAAAAGCAAGGGTTAGCATTACGTGGCGTGAACGAACCAATTTGGAAATCATAAATTATAGCTAAATAACGTTATATAGATTATTAAAACGACGTCAAGATGTAAATTTGATAACAAAACGCCCATAGTGTAGTGAATACAGACGGAGAGACTACAGGCTTTATCAGTACACGATGGCCGAATGACACAGCAAATGTCTGGGCTTGAACCTGACCCTAAACCTAGCAGCAAACAAAAACCAGGGTGAGAGTGAAAACCACCGGGGTTTAGTCTGAAAATGAAGTAAATCTGATTTATTCGGGAAAATTTCGTGCTATTTATATTTATTTTTTGGGAAATTGACGCTCAGCTTTATATCACGGATCAGCTCGAAGCTAAAGCTAGTCGCGGGTTTGTGTTGAATAAAATAAACAATATCAACGGATTGGTGGATATTCATTATCGGTGTGAACAAAACAATTAAGACATTATATAAACGTTTATTTTTATGTAATCACATTCGGACATACGGTCAAACAATGACTTAACAACATGCCTGATGCCGGTAGGCCAAAGCCTGACCCGGAGAATGACTCAGTATCGTTGGTTAGCTAAAAGAGCTAACCAAAGCTAACACATCATATTAACGGGAAGGTCTTGCCTGGCAAACGTGATGTATGGAAAATAATTTCGAGCTTTAAAAAAAAACTATTATCTACATATAAACCTCGTTATAGTCATTTTACATGTAAATGAGTGAGCGTTTTAACGGCTCAGCCTGGGCCATCAGCAGCGCCGCTAGCTAGCTAGCCTAGCTCCGGCTAAACTGCGACGCTTAACACAACTTTTAATACGCGCACAGAAAAAAAGACCTGAAAAGTCTGCGTGGGTTTTATTTTATTTTTTTACTCACTCGCCGCCCGAAGCCATCCTCCCCTTGAGACGCTATGAATAAGATGCAGAAACGTAGCCTTCTTAAAGAGTCAAGTCCAAGCTCCGCGACAGCACTTCTTCTTCTTCCTCTTCACCCCTGCAATGAATTTCAAAACGTCAGCTTAGCTTGCTAACATAATCTGCGGAAAGACGCTACACGGCCACCGACCAATCAGACAGAGGTGTAGGTGTTAGGAAGGTTTCCTCTCATGCTCGATGGACCAATTGTAAGACAGTTTCACTATCTGGTGTGCGCTAATCAGGAGATTGTATTTGCCCCAGCGTGTCAATAAAAACACGGTACAGGATTCAGAACACTCAAACTTTACTGGGTTTATAATTGATCGTGTGTGATTCTTGCTGTCATCTGGTAGGTTGCGCGATGCTGACTGACCTGCTATTTGGTAGGTTGAGCGACGCTGAATGACCTGCTGTTCGGTAAACTGCAATGCTGCTATTGCTCAGTGTTCTGGCCTTTTATGTTCTTGATGGAGAACGGTGCAATGTGATGTCAGAGGTAACTTATTATGAGGGGTAAACTGTGTATCTCCCTCCAGTGGTGAAGCGTGGAAATATAACGGAATGGGATCTTCAACTCTGCTACATCCAGCTCCACCTCCGATCTTTTACTCAATGCCACTGTCTCTAAACCATGGGCGTAAATCCCGGGGGGACGGAGGGGACATGTCTCCCCCCCCCCCCCATCCCAGGATTTTTCCCCCCCCCCCCAAAAAAAAAAAAAAAATAAAAAAAATATCGCACTCTCTATCGTGAAAAATATATGTATGTATACCTAAATAATTGTGTAAGTAGAAAAAAAAATGCAAAAAAATGCATTTAGAACAGTTGAGTTCCCCCCCTCCCCTTCCTCACAGTGGTTTGACCCACTGCCTGCTTTCCCAGTTCATCTCACCTACTCTACACACACGAGTCAGGTGTGTGGCTGCGGCTCAAGTAATGTTCAACTCCATTAACTAGGGGATTTTATTCACTTTAAATAAAGCGATTCTCTTTAATGTAGTTGATGCAGACTCATTCATAAATTAGTTGCGGCAAAAATGCTGATTACCGATGTAATTTTCCATGAATCTGCTCTATTAGCGATTAAAATATGACTTATCTAGTGAACGTTAGCTTGTTTACAATAGCTTGTAGCATAGTGCACTGACACTAACACGCCAAAGCCGTTTCCCATGCAGTGTTTTATTTGGGACGACTTGGTATAATGTTAACTTAACATTAACGGCCACAATTAGCATATAGTTTATCTGTGCATTTACTAAATGAGCACTGTGCTACGTCTGAACTGACCCCACTGTATTTTTTTGTATAATCAATTTCTATTCTGTTCTTACGTGTCTTAATTAATTTTAAATACAATTTTAAACCTTTTTTAATTCCTTGTTTTGCTTTGTCATTGAACCTGAGAAAAACTTCGAAAATAACCATATTGACGCAGTCTCCATGATACAATCTTCTTCTTTCGGCTGCTCCTATTAGGGGTCGCCACAGCGGATCATTGGTCTCCATACCACCCTGTCCTCTACATCTGCCTCTTTCACACCAACTACCTGCATGTCTTCCCTCACCACATCCATGAACCTCCTCCTTGGTCTTCCTCTTTTACTCCTTCCTGGTGGCTCCATCCTCAGCATTCTCCTACCAATATAACTCATGTCCCTCCGCTGCACATGTCCAAACCATCTCAATCTCGCCTCCCTCACCTTGTCACCAAAACATCCTACATGCGCTGTCCCTCTAATAAACTCATTTCTTCATGATACAATAATAATGATAAAAGCAAAGTTGTTCACTGTGGGGACACTGTGTCTTTATAAGTACAATTTTACTGTATTATTTTTGTTCCCTTCAAAAATTGCTCATGAGAAATTTTATATTTATTGTCCCCCCCCTACTGTTAAATGAAATTGACGCCCAGGGCTCAGAGCCGATCCTTGATGCAGTCCAACCTTCACCTTGAACCAGTCTGTCGTTCCTTTTGCACACTTCACTGCTGTCACACTGTCCTCATACATGTCCTGCACCACCCTCATATACTTCTCTGACACACCTGACTTCCTCATACAATACCACAACTCCTCTCTCGGCACCCTGTCGTACGCTTTCTCTAAATCCACAAACACACAATGCAACTCCTTCTGACCTTCTCTATACTTCTCCATCAACATTCTCAAAGCAAATAAGGCGTCTGTGGTGCTCTTCCTCGGCATGAAACCATACTGTTGCTCACAGATGGTCACCTCTTCTCTCAGCCTGGCTTCCACTACTCTTTCCCATAACTTCATGGTGTGACTGATCAACTTTATTCCCCTGTAGTTACTGCAGGTCTGCACATCTCCCTTATTCTTAAAAAACGGTACCAGCACACTCCTTCTCCATTCCTCAGACATCCTCTCACCTTCCAAAATCCTGTTAAACAATCTGGTTAAAAACTCCACTGCCCTCTCTCCTAAACATCTCCATGCTTCTACCGGTATGTCATCTGGTCCTACCGACTTTCCACTCTTCATCCTCTTAATAGCTGCTCTCACTTCCTCCTTACTAATCCTATCCACTTCCTGCCTCACCACCATCTACACCATCCAACCTTCTCTCTCTCTCATTTTCCTCATTCATCAACTGCTCAAAATACTCCCTCCATCTTCTCAACACACTCTACTCACTAGTCAACACATTTCCATCTCCATCCTATATTGCGCTAACTTAGAACATCCTTCCCAGCTCAGTATCTCTGCCTGGCTAATCAGTACGAATCCTTTTATCCTTCCTTAGTGTCCAACTTCTCATACAGCTCCTAATATGCCTTTTCCTTGGCTTTAGCCACATCCCTCTTTACCTGCTGCCACATCTCCTTGTACTCCTGCCTACTTTTCTCATCTCTGTCGATCCCAATTCTGTTTGGCCAACCTCTTTCTCCTTATGCTCTCCTGCACTTCCTTATTCCACCACCAAGTCTCTTTGTCTTCCTTTCAATTTCCAGATGTCACATCAAGTACCTTTCTAGCTGTCTCCCTTATCACTTCTGCAGTAGTTGCCCAATCATCCAGCACCTCTTCATCACCACCGAGCCCCTGTCTGACCTCTTCCCTGAACCTTACACTAGTCTTCCTCCTTCAGTTTCCACCATCTAATTCTTCTTTCAGTCTTCACTCTCCTCCTTTTCTTCTTCACCTCCAAAACCCTCCTACAGACCACCATCCGATGCTGTCTATCTACACTGTCCCCCGCCAACACCTTACAGTCTCCAATCGCCTTCAGGTTGCATCTCCTGCATAAAACATAGTCCACCTGTGTGCACCTTCCTCCACTCTTATACGTCACCCTATGATCCTCCTTCTTCTAAAAATAAGTGTTCACCACTGCCATTTCCATCCTTTTAGCAAAATCTACCACCATCTGCCTTTCTACATTCCTCTCCTTAAAGCCATACCTACCCATCACCTCCTCATCACCTCTGTTCCCTTCACCTACATGCCCATTAAAGTCTGCCCCAATCACCAATCGTTCATTCCTAGGTACACCATCTACCACTTCATCTAATTCATTGGTAATCGTTGGTAACCCGGGCCTTAACCGATCCGGTATGAAATTCTTATTCGAGAGTGGAGGTTCGGGTTGGTACTTTAAATGTTGGTACTATGACTGGTAAAGGGAGAGAGGGAGCTGATATGATGGAGAGGAGAAAGGTAGATATGTTGTGTGTTCAGGAGACCAAGTTGAAAGGGAGTAATACCAGGAACATTGGAGGTGGGTTTAAACTGTTCTATCATGGTGTGGATGGAAAGAGAAATGTTGTAGAGGTGAGTCTGAAGGAGGAGTTTAGTAAGAGTGTAGTGGAGGTGAAGAGAGATTCTGATAGAGTGATGAACAAGAAGCTGGAAGTTGAAGGCGTGATAAATGTCATCAGTGCTTATGCTCCACAAGTGGGTAGTGTGATGGAGAGAAGGAACAATTCTTGATTGAGTTAGATGAAGTGGTAGATGGTGTACCTAGGAATGAACAATTGGTGATTGGGGCAGATTTAAATGGGCATGTAGGTGAAGGGAACAGAGGTGATGAGAAGGTGATGGGTAGGTATGGCTTAAAGGAGAGGAATGTGGAAGGGCAGATGGTAGTAGATTTTGCTAAAAGGATGGAAATGGCAGTGGTGAACACGTATTTTAAGAAGAAGGAGGATTATAGGGTGACATATAAGAGTGGCGGAAGGTGCACACAGGTGGACTGATTGGAGACTGTAAGGTGCTGGCAGGGGTTGTAGCTAGACAGCATCGGATGGTGGTCTGTAGGATGGTTTTGGAGGTGAATAAGAAGAGGAGGAGAGTGAAGACTGAAAGAAGAATAAGATGGTGGAAACTGAAGGAGGAAGACTGTAGTGTGAGATTCAGGGAAGAGGTCAGACAGGGGCTCGGTGGTGGTGAAGAGGTGCTGGATGATTGGGCAACTACTGAAGAAGTGATAAGGGAGAAAGCTAGAAAGGTACTTGGTGTGACATCTGAAAATAGAAAGAAAGAAAAAGAGACATGGTGGTGGAATAAGGACGTGCAGGACAGCACAAGGAGAAAGGGCAAAACAGAATTGGGATCGACATAGTGATGAGAAAATTAGGCAGGAGTACAAGGAGATGCGGCAGCAGGTGAAGAGGGATGTGGCGAACGCCAAGGAAAAGGCATATCCTTTTGTAGCGATTGGCCAGGCAGAGGGACCGAGCAGGGAAGGATGTGCTGCAAGTTAGAGCAATAAATGATGGAGATGAAAATGTTTTGACTAGTGCGGAGAGTGTGTTGAGAAGATGGAGGGAGTATTTTGAGCAGCTGATGAACAAGGAAAGTGACAAAGAGAGAAGGTTTGATGGTGTGGAGATGTTGAAGCAGGAAGTGGATAGGATTAGTAAGGAGGACGTGAGAGCAGCAATTAGGAGGATGAAGAGTGGAGCAGCATGGAGATCTTTAGAAAAGATGGCAGTGGAGCTTTTAACAAGATTGTTTAACAGGATTTTGAAAGTTGAGAAGATGCCTGAGGAATGGAAAAGGAGTGTGCTGGTACCGATCTTTAAGAATAAGGGAGATGTGCAGACCTGCAGTAACTACAGGGGAATGAAGTTGATCAGTCACACCATGAACTTATGGGAAAGAGTAGTGGAAGCCAGGCTGAGAGAAGAGGTGACCATCTGTGAGCAGTAATATGGTTTCATGCTGGTGAAGAGCACCACAGAAGCATTATTTGCTTT
This sequence comes from Silurus glanis, assembly GCA_014706435.1. Classification (NCBI taxonomy): domain Eukaryota; kingdom Metazoa; phylum Chordata; class Actinopteri; order Siluriformes; family Siluridae; genus Silurus; species Silurus glanis. The sequence continues at coordinate 498,781 of JAAIIK010000015.1, forward strand.
GAGAATGTTGATGGAGAAGTATAGAGAAGGTCAGAAAGAGTTGCATTGTGTGTTTTTGGATTTAGAGAAAGCGTATGACAGGGTGCCGAGAGAGGAGTTGTGGTATTGTATGAGGAAGTCAGGTGTGTCAGAGAAGTATGTGAGGGTGGTGCAGCAGTCTGGCCGGCCCATGAGCAGGAGATTTGGGGTAATTGGGTCTAAGTCTGCTACATTGGAGGAGACATAACCTAGAGGCTTGCTATTGAGAATTCCCTCTATCTCGATAAGTACTGTTTGAAGAACTTCTTCTGTTACTGTTTGTGCACCTACTAATGTACCAAGGGTATTTTAAAGAGATCAGATCTCTCTTTCCCAGCTGCCACCAAAGTCAGGGGCATTAGGCGGTTGAACCGAAATACAATCTTTTGTTTGTTGAGATGTCGTTGAAGTTCCCGGCTGCAGTTCATTAAGGCATCTCTTAACTCTCTCTCTCCACCCTGGAAGTTAGTGCCCTTGTCGGATAACAGTTCTGAGGGGGTGCCTCTGCGTGCTATAAATCTTCTAAGAGCCATTAGGAAGGAATCAGTGTCTATAGCTGTAAGGAGCTCAATGTGTACACATCGAGTAGTGAGACGCTTAAAGATTATTCCCCATCTTTTCTCTAGGCGTCTAATCTACCGTAATTTCCGGACTATTAAGCGCACCCAAATATAAGACGCACCCACTGAATTTTACAAAGATTTTTATTTTGAACATAAATACGCCGCACCTGTCTATAAGCCGCAGGTGTCTACATTGAAACAAATGAACTTTACACAGGCTTTAACGAAAGACAGTGCCTGTTACACTGCTTGTATCTAAACAGTAGCCTACCAAGAAAGTCATTGTTCACTGTCTTCCTCCTTCCTTTCACAACAATTTCTCTCGAGACTTTATCTTTTGGCATCGTCGTGCGTTTAAAAATCACCATCAGTGAAGTTCTTCTCCCGATGCCGTGCAGCTCAGAACACAGGTGAAGTGCGTTTTTTCATGCCCGGTTGTTTTCAGTGTGACGAATGATTTGCCTTTCCTGTAGACAGTCCGAGTGAGCGGCAGGTCAAACATCAGAGGAACCTCATCCATATTTATGATGTGGTGCGGCCCGATTCAGTGGGAGCGCGTCTGATTTGATATAAAGAATTTCATTGGTTCACCTAAACCCGTTCGGCAATTTCATTGGTCTAATTTTATGGTGCTCAGTTTTTTGGCATGAACCTTGTGAAACCGGGAAAACCCCAGGAAAAATCCATGAATTAGCCGCTTCATTGTTTAAACCGCGGGGTTCAAAGAGTGGGAAAAAAGTAGCGGCTTATAGTCCGGATAACACGGTAAATCTAATAATCTATATCTTTCTTTTCCTGTCACCCCTCTTCTCTCTCTCTCTCTCTCTCAGTCGAGTTAAAAATGCTCCTGAGGTTCCAGTGACCACTGTTCCTGCCCCTCTTCCCTCCGTGGATCTTTCCACTTCGTCCAGGCCTGCCTCTGGATAGTGTTCTCTTTATTTGGAGGCCACTCTGTGCAGCTGGGGACGGTTTCTCATCAACACCTTGGGTGGTTCCGTGAAATTCCGGAGTAAGAATGGGAGCTTTGAGGATAGATTTAGACTGTAGTTAATGTCAATAGGCTACATTGACTCAGGACTACAGTTTGCTTCTGATCACCATCACTGTACCCCGCAACATCGTTTATCCGCAATAAATGGACATTCAGTTCAACCCAGATGAGGACAGGTTCCCTCTTGAGTCTGGTTCCTCTTAAGGTTTCTTCCTTGCCACAGTTGCCACCGGCTTCCTCATCAGGGACAAACTTACACTTATAAAGAACATATTCATTTTTTATCACCACATTATCTGTGTAAAGCTGCTTTGAGACAATATTCATTGTTAAAAACGCTATACAAAAAAAAAAATTTAATTGAAAATTGAAATTGAATTATTATATCTCAGTAAAAAAAATCAACGTTGTGAATAAATGTGTTTCGCTTAAGGTTTTAATTTTGCCTCTTTTATATTTATTACTTATATTTTTAATAAAAATAGTCAGAAATGCATGCTGCATTAATCACGCATTAATTAAACCAGTGCCATTAAAATGAATTTGCATTTTGACAGCCTTAATTGATATATTTATACAAAACAAGTAATAATTTATTGTTACCCAATAAATGTATCTGCGCTGAACATCCACTATATAGAAAACAAGCAGGAAAAAAAATTATGATCAGGTGATTTCTTAGTCATGTTTACTTCACTGACTCCCCCTGTCTCACCCCAGACTTCTTGTTGCCTTCTGCTGCCGCCTGTTGCTAGTTTTGTAAACTAGTCTACATCTGTGGTGTGTGAGAGCCAGGACATGATACACCAGTGAATTGAAAAAGCTGCACAATGACAGGGAATCGGTTGATGGGCTGAAAACGGCGCAGTGAGAAGAGAAAATATTGACATTTCATTAAATAGAATAAAACTTAAGTAACAAACCTGTTTTGAAAGTGTAAGAAGTAGAAAGTACAGATATTAGTGTAAAAATGTAATGAGTAACGTAATAAGTTTCTGTAATGTAATGTAAAATGTTGTCCTGAAAATAGTAAAATGAACAACTGATACCAGAAAAAACCCTAGAATTTGTACTTCGTTACTTCCCAGCTCTGTTCATAATAAATGTACACATATAAACAGTAGCAATAATCCATCTTGGAAAATGACGCATGCTTATATTCTACTTTCTCCAATTTGATGCCGCCACCAGAGCTCTATTCATATTCACTTAATAACCCAGTAAGCTAGGAAAACTCTATGCAGTGGTGAGTGCATAAAACATGAAGTTAAGTTAAAGTAGAGATACACACTGTAAAATATTACTCCAGTAAAATTGCTCTCTTAAAACTTTCACTTACATAAAAATGCAAAAGTATTTGCCTTCAAATGTACTTAAGTACCAAAAGTACTATGATATGTTATATGGCTATAATGTTGCTATTATCATTTTTGTCTAAAAAATTATAATAATCATAATAATCGTTTAATCAACACAGTTTATGTGAAAAGACTCTTACTCTTAGCACACCAATTTATTAATAGAATTATATTATTAAGTCAAACACTGATTGATATCTATCAATATTGTGCAAATAAGGCCACGGGTGTTGTGGCAAGTTCGAGTCAGGAGATTCTTCCATTATTTATTCCTCTCAAAATGTTCTGCTTGCTGTTGAACTGACGCTGAACTGTATGTTGGTGATAAGTAGATACCACCAACTGGCAATCAAAACAAATCAAAACACAGGGCTCGCTCAACCCTGATTGGTGGCTTGCTGCATGCTTAACCAATTTTATACTCAATAAAAGGGACAACTGTTTTTGTAAAGATATTTGACTTTGAAATGTAGTGAAGTAAAAGTCTCCCCAAATGGAAACACTCGTACCCCGAATAGAAATAACTGTACAGAAGTACAGATATGCAAAAAAGCTACTTAAATACAGTAACGAATTACATTCACTTCGTTACTGTCCACCACTGCTCTTATGTCCATATGCTAATATGTTCACTAATGATGTAAATCACCATTTTTAATTTAATACCATACGCATGTATTTCAAAGTATTAACAATTCTGTAAATCGTTAAATAAACTCATTAAAAATATGTATTTCTTAGTTAATACATTCTAATCAATCCACATGTTGAGGTTCGATTCTGATCCACTAAGTCTGTGTGGGGGGGGGGGTTTGCATGTTGTTCCAATAAACACGTAGGTATGTATGAATGAAATAGGAAATATTAACAATTCTGTATAAATTCCTCGATTTTCCTCTTCAGGCTGCTCAGGTCAAAAGCTGTAGGATCCTCATTACACGTTTGAAGATACAGGGGCAGATCTCTAGAATACAAATAAAAAAATGAGTAATGTGTTGCCTAACACAAACGTATCAACAAAGAACCTGTTACAATCCGTACCAGACTGGTTTTTGATTTGTAGTTACACACAAAACATACAAGACCGACGGCAGATTCGGTAGCTTACAATGGTGGTGTTGACTGTGTGGAGTTAAGGATTTGCTTCCACATGGCTGCGGCCTCCTGCTTGCGGTCCAGCCTCCACATGATCTCCACCAGCCACATTTCAGTATTCATGCATCCTGGTAAAATGAGAGCCAATTTTGTGTGGGGTTGAGAATGTTATTCCGTAATGATGTAATTCATAAGCAAATGAGTCGACTTTTCAGTAGTAGATCAATGCTAGTTTAAAAATTAAGACTCACTAAAAGTCATATTTATATTAGACTAGGGGAATGTTAAGGTCCCAAAAATATAATGTAAAAAATGCCTATAATGTTATACATTATTATTATATCATACATAACCTGCTTATCATAAAACGAAACTGAATGTCACATTGATGGAATGACGGGTATAGTGGAAACTCGTTTTGCGAATGTAATTCGATCCAGATTAATATACTCAAACCAAATCATACATATAACGACGCAAATTTCCGCATAAGAAATAATGGAAATTCGGATAATGCGTTCCAGGACCCAGAAAATATTCATATAAAATAAAAAATATATTACAATATACAGTAATACAGTATAATAATACATTGATAAGTGATATTTGTTGTATTACTGTATATTGTAACAATAACAATCTTTAAAAGAAAAACTGTTTAGAGGAGATGTTCGTATAACGAAGCTTCAAACGTATAACCAGACAAAATTTCACGGATATTTTTGTTCGTATAACAAAACTTACCTGGTGTCGCCTGAAGACTGAGCTGAAAGTCCCTTAAAGCCTCCTTCAACTTGCCTCTCTCTACAAAACACACAGCTCTAAATGAAAGTGCTTTTCCTTTAAGAGCTTCCAGGAACGTCACTGTTTTCTCAACCCCAGGATCTTTCACTGCAAGGGACATATTTTTTTAAGTGACTGCAACTGTATTAGAATGAATCTCATTACATACACAGGAGCAACAGAAAAAGAATCAAAAGATCTAGATCACTATTTACATGCCACTCATAAAAGGGAGATAATAATTTTATGCCATCCTGTAAAAGAAGGAAATATTTGGGTTTACCTTTTTGTTTAATCCACACTTTTACCAGTTGATTGATAGCTCTGCAAAGAAAATATGCAAAAAATATATATGATGAGTAAAATAATCGAACTAAATGGCACTCAATTTAAACAGCTTCAAGATATTTTTTTACCTAGTAAAATTGGTCAACGCCTCTTTTGTATCTTTGAGTTGTAAATGAGCCTGCCCTTGAAGGTAGTAAGCAGCTCCAGACCACAGAACACACTGCAGTTTCTCCTCTTGAGAATCAGCTTCCAGCGTAAGAGGTACGAGTTCTCTGGAAACTAGTGGTGAAATCAACAAACTCTCTGGGATGAGGTCAACAGTTTTAGCAATAACCTCATCACAAATAGCAAGGGCATCCCAAACACGTTTGGCTTTTAAAAGGGCAAAGGCTGCTTCAAGGTAGATCGCTGGAATTCTTGGAAATGACGTGCCATCTTCCACAGGCATCTGCATTGTTTTAGATTCGCATGTCATTATATATAGTGAGTGATATTCAGAAAATCATAATTAAAATGGTTCACTCACTTGTTTTGAGTCTGACTGCAAAAGAGCCAAGAGATCAAGATAATATTCAGCTCCTTCTGAAGTCCTGAGGAAAAGTTGGACATACATGTTTGAGAATAGCATTTTTTTTACAGGTTTATGAGAGCACAGAACTGTGCGTATTCATTTCTAAGAAATGGAATGGTCTTAATGTTGGTGCACTTGCCTGTCACTGAGTACACATCTATGCCCCAGTGTGTGTAGTATATAAAGAGTAGATGGAATTTGACAGATAAATTCGATTTGTTCACTACCAAGCAGCATATTAGGAGATATCAATGGCATTGATGAATTTGATGGATTGCTCTCAGCATGCAACATCACAGCCTGTGAACATAAGTAAATGAATAAAATTGTTATATTGAATTTTATAGCATGTAATATATTTTGTACTAGAAATATGTATGGAATATAGTTTGTCTATAGTAAGATCACTTACAGAGTGCAGGAGATGTAATGCCTCTATTTCTGCATTGGTGTTACTCAGCTGTCTGTATACTAGCGAACTCTGATAAAGAGCCATTTGGCAATTAAAGTCCACCTCCAAGGCCTTTCTGTAACATTGAAGAGCACTCTGGGGCTTTTGCTGAAAACACAAATATCAAGCAAATTATGAAATGTTTTTAAGTTGCAGAATTACAATATTTTAAAGTCGCAAAAATGTCATCAAAGTAATACAGTCAACCCCTTGGAAAATTTGCAGGTTCTCATTTGCAACCGACAGCAAGTTGCGGATTATCTTAAAATTTGCGGGAGTCTGCGGCGGGACCGTATGTTCAGGAACGTTAGGGATAACATTTTAAACTATGTATTTGGTCAAATACTGTACACTATTAAGTTTATAAAGTGACAATGTCTAAATTAATTCACTAAGGTACCATATGGGCTGTGGGGGTGTGTCCAAAAATTCGGATTTTCGGAAACTTCGGAATTCCGCGAGTTCCAGGGGACCACTGTATACAGATTTAGTGTCCAGTTGCCATGGTAACTAAGCAAGATTTGTAGCCAACACAAGTCTTTAACCAGCTAACCAAAAATGCTTGCTAAAATATATCAGGGATAACACTATTTATGTACTTATATTAGTCATTTACTCAAAACATAAAATCCCAACTAGATAACATCCCTCCAAGTGAGTGTGCATGTGTATATTTATAAGGATATTAGAGATGAGAGTGGAGAAATATGTGGAGATTTGGCAGTGCAGTGACTTCTTACCAGCTTGGCATAGCAAAATCCTGTGAGCACGTGAACATGAGCCAGAAGCGCTCTGGGCGAGGGCTGGGTGGCAGCTTCCTGCAAAACCCTAAAAGCCTCGACATATTTCTCTTTCTTCATCTGCTCCACTCCTAAAACACATATACATTATTACATACCCATATAAAAGATTAAATCATTGTAGATTTTCAGTTTGGCTACACAGAGCTTAGTAAACACCAATATACCAATAGAAATGAATGTGCACACGTGCAAAAGCTCCTGGAGGTCTTTGGTTGCTAAAGCAACAAGAAGGGAGGCGTCTTCTTCGATAGAAAGAGTAAGGTTTCGGGTTTCTGCAAGCAGATCCCCTGACGATGTGCTCTGTATCAGGAAGAAAAATTAAAGATGGGAAAAAAACGAAAAATCTTTTTTTAATCACTAAACATTTGCTTTACTGATGCCCTTAGGATATTTAAGGGTTATTGGTAAATTTAGGGATGACAATTTCCTGAAACACCCCACCATGCTGCTACATTCTTTGGTTATTCTATTAGGTTTACCAAACATTTTGATCAAAGGACAGCTTTCCAAATACAGAATAGAAAGAAACGCAAAAAAAAATTGTTAACATGGCAGAGAAATTTACTCCCCATTCTGTTTTCAGTGAAATTGAATAGAGAGATTTCCCTGGGAGGTGATATAGGGTACTTATGGCTATCAAGAATCTTCTTCTTCTTCTTCTTTCGGCTGCTCCCATTAGGGGTCGCCACAGCGGATCATCCGTCTCCATACCACCCTGTCCTCTACATCTGCCTCTTTCACACCAACTACCTGCATGTCTTCCCTCATCACATCCATGAACCTCCTCCTTGGCCTTCCTCTTTTCCTCCTACCTGGTGGCTCCATCCTCAGCATTCTTCTACCAATATAATTCATGTCCCTCCTCTGCACATGTCCAAACCATCTCAATCTCGCCTCCCTCACCTTGTCACCAAAACATTCAACATGCGCTGTCCCTCTAATAAACTCATTTCTAATCTTGTCCATCCTCGTCACTCCCAACGAAAACCTTAACATCTTCAGCTCTGCTACCTCCAGCTCCACCTCCTGTCTTTTACTCAATGCCACTGTCTCTAATCCATACATCATCGCAGGTCTCACCACAGTCCTATAAACTTTCCCTTTCATTCTTGCAGATACTCTACTATCACAAATCACTCCTGTCACTCTTCTCCACCCACTCCACCCTGCCTACACTCTTTTCTTTACTTCTCTAACACACTCTCCATTACTTTGCACTGTTGACCCCAGGTACCTAAACTCCTCCACCTTCTCCACCTCTTCTCCCTGCAACCGCACCACTCCACTGCCCTCCCTCTCATTCACACACATGTACTCTGTCTTACTCCTACTGACTTTCATTCCCCTTCTCTCCAGCGCATATCTCCACCTCTCCAGGCTCTTCTCAACCTGCTCACTACTCTCACCACAAATCACAATATCATCCGCAAACATCATAGTCCAGGGAGACTCCTGTCTGACCTCGTCCGTCAACCTGTCCATCACCACTGCAAACAGGAAAGGGCTCAGGGCCGATCCTTGATGCAGTCCAACCTTCACCCTGAACCAGTCTGTCGTTCCTACTGCACACTTCACTGCTGTCACACTGTCCTCATACATGTCCTGCACCACCATCACATACTTCTCTGACACACCTGACTTCCTCATACAATACCACAACTCCTCTCTTGGCACTCTGTCGTACGCTTTCTCTAAATCCACAAATACACAATGCAATTCCTTCTGTCCTTCTCTATACTTCTCCATTAACATCCTCAAAGCAAATAAGGCATCTGTGGTGCTCTTCCTCGGCATGAAACCATACTGTTGCTCACAGATGGTCACCTCTTCTCTCAGCCTGGCTTCCACTACTCTTTCCCGTAACTTCATGGTGTGACTGATCAACTTTATTCCCCTGTAGGTACTGCAGGTCTGCACATCTCCCTTATGCTTAAAGATCGGTACCAGCACACTCCTTCTCCATTCCTCAGGCATCCTCCCACCTTCCAGAATCTTGTTAAACAATCTGGTTAAAAACTCCACTGCCATCTCTCCTAAACATCTCCATGCTTCTACCGGTATGTCATCTGGTCCAACCGACTTTCCACTCTTCATCCTCTTAATCGCTGCTCTCACTTCTGCCTTACTAATCCTATCTACATCCTGCTTTACCAACTCCACATCATCCAACCTTCTCTCTCTCTGATTTTCCTCATTCATCAGCTGCTCAAAATACTCCCTCCACCTTCTCAACACACTCCCCTCACTAGTCAACACATTTCCCTCTCCATCCTTTATTGCTCTAACTTGCAGTACATCCTTCCCAGCTCGGTCCCTCTGCCTGGCCAATCGGTATAAATCCTTTTCTCCTTCCTTAGTGTTCAACCTCTCATACAGCTCCTCATATGCCTTTTCCTTGGCTTTCGCCACATCCCTCTTTACCTGCTGCCGCATCTCCTTGTACTCCTGCCTACTTTTCTCATCACTCTGTCTATCCCACTTCTGTTTTGCCAACCTCTTTCTACTTATGCTCTCCTGCACTTCCTCATTCCACCACCACGTCTCCTTGTCTTGCTTTCTATTTCCAGATGTCACACCAAGTACTTTTCTAGCTGCCTCCCTCATCACTCCTGCAGTAGTTTCCCAATCACCCAACACCTCTTCACCACCACCGAGCCCCTGTCTGACCTCTTCCCTGAACTATACTCTTCCTCCTTCAGTTTCCACCATCTTATTCTTCTTTCAGTCCTCACTCTCCTCCTCTTCTTCTTCGCCTCCAAAACCATCCTACAGACCACCATCCGGTGCTGTCTAGCTACACTGTCCCCTGCCAACACCTTACAGTCTCCAATCTCCTTCAGGTTGCATCTCCTGCATAGAACATAGTGCACCTGTGTGCACCTTCCTCCACTCTTATATGTCACCCTATGATCCTCCTTCTTCTTAAAATAAGTGTTCACCACTGCCATTTCCATCCTTTTAGCAAAATCTACCACCATCTGCCCTTCCACATTCCTCTCCTTAGAACCATACCTACCCATCACCTCCTCATCACCTCTGTTCCCTTCACCTACATGCCCATTAAAGTCTGCCCCAATCACCAATCGTTCTTTCCTAGGTACACCATCTACCACTTCATCTAATTCACTCCAGAATCTTTCCTTCTCCTCCATCTCACAGCCAACTTGTGGAGCATAGGCACTGATGACATTTATCATCATCCCTTCAACTTCCAGCTTCACGTACATCACCCTATCAGAAACTCTCTTCACCTCCACTACACTCTTACTGTACTCTTCCTTCAGAATCACCCCTACACCATTTCTCTTTCCATCCACACCATGATAGAACAGTTTGAACCCACCTCCAATGTTCCTGGCCTTACTCCCTTTCCACTTGGTCTCCTGAACACACAACATATCTACCTTTCTCCTCTCCATCATATCAGCTATCTCTCTCCCTTTACCCGTCATAGTACCAACATTTAAAGTACCAACCCGACCCTCCACTCTCCTACACTGCTCCTTTCCCTGCCGTCTCTGTAGACGTCTTCCTCCTCTCCTTCGGCCAACAGTAGCCCAATTTCCACCGGTACCCTGTCGGCTAACGATACCTGTGGCGGTCGTTGTTAACCCGGGCCTCGACCGATCCGGTATGAAATTCTCATTTGTGATCCGCATATTTGATTTGGCACATGTTTTACGCTGGATGCCCTTCCTAACGCAACCCTCCCCATTTACCCGGGCTTGGGACCAGCACTAAGAGTGCACTGGCTTGTGCTTACATAATGGCTGGGTTTTATGGCTATCAAGAATATATTTAGAAATGCTTTCTATTTCACAAGCTGTTTCTCTGATGCATTCTATGGTCAGATTTGTGTACAATGTATTTTATATATATGTATATATAAAATAATATAAGACAGCTGGGGTGGTTCTTAATTTTTTGGTGGTGGAGGGGTGGGAAGGTAGATATTGTAAACCTGATATCTGCTCTATTTTTGTTCTTTTTTTCAGAAATAAACCAATAAATCCGTTCCATCAGGTTACTGTCTGAGGTATCTCCAAAGTTATATATGAGCAAAAGGATTATAAAGTTATAATGGCTATTGTGCATCCAACCTTATTAGACATGAACATTTTTAACACTGTAAATGACAATGTCTGTTGTAATGCCGTAAGATTTTACAAGACATACTTTGTGATTAACATGCAGAAGCAAATCCAGGACTCCATCATAGTTGCGTTCTGAGAGCCAGACCGCCCACTGAATCAGGAGAAGTTTGTGGATCCATGGCTCATATGCCATACCACCAAAAGTCTTCAGCACAGCTTGCCATAACGCAACCAAATCATAACTGGGAACCTGCTTGTGTACAGCCTCTAATGCTAGAAACCACAAAAAAGTAAAACAACAAAGTATTTATAAACATACAATTCCCATCTGCAAATTCTTTTCCTACAACAATTAATACATGACTTTACATTTACCTCTTATTAGGATATTGGTGATGCAATCCTTTGTCTCTTTTGGTGTGCCGCAACTCAGAGAAAACAGCAAAGTGTTGTATGAAATGGTGATTTCAAGCTTTAGGTGTCTTGTTTGGGCTGCCACACCTGTTAAAGGAACATAATAATACACCAGTTTTTCTATTCAGTTTTTCTGATGATGCATATAAAGGCACCCCTCAAACACAGAGCCTCTTTCTTTGACATCATGTGAAAATCAAGAGAAATCCACCAAGACATCAGAAAAAGAATTGTTGACCTCCACAAGTATGGCTCATCCTTAGATGCAATTTCCAGATGCCTGAAGGTCCCACGTTCATCCGTTCAGACAATAATACGCAAGTATAAAAAACATGGGAATGTACAACCATCATACCGCTCAGGAAGGAGACGGATTCTGAGTCCCAGAGAGGAACGTTTTTTGTCGCGAAATGTGCAAATCAACCCCAGGACAACAGCAAAAGATCTTGTGAAGATGCTGGCTGAAACTGGTAAGACAGTGCCATTATCCACAGTAAAACGAATACTGTACCGCAATGAGCTGAAAGGTTACTCTGGGAGAAGAAAGCCATTACTTCAAAACCCCCATAAAAAAGCCAGACTACAGTTTGCAACTGCATAGTAGGGAAAAAATCTTAATTTCTGGAGACATGTCCTTGGTCTGACGAAACAAAAATTGAACTGTTCGGCCATAATGATAAACGGTATATTTGGAGGAAAAAGGGCGAAGCTTTGAAGCCTCAGAACACCATCCCAACTGTCAAGTATGGGGGTGGTAGTATAATGTTGTGGGGCTGCTTTGCTGCAGAAGGGACTGGTGCACTTTACAAAATAGATGGCATCATGAGAAAAGAAAATTATGTGGACATATTAAAGCAACATCTGAAGACATCAGCCAGGAAGTTAAAGCTTGGGCGCAAATGGGTTTTCCAAATGGACAATGACCCCAAGCATACCTCCAAATTAGTTACAAAGTGGCTTAAGGACAACAAAGTCAAGGTATTGGAGTGGCCATCACAAAGCCCTGATCTCAATCCCATAGAAAATTTGTGGGCGGCACTGAAAAGCCGAGTGCGAGCAAGAAGGCCTACAAACCTGACCCAGTTACACCAGTTCTGTCTCAACTGGTGTCAGAGGAGTGGGCCAAAATTCCAGAAAACTATTGTAGAAAGCTTGTGGAAGGATACCCAAAACGTTTGGCCCAAGTGAAACAGTTTCGGGGCAATTCCACCAAATACTAAGGAAGTGTATGTATACTTCTGACTTTGATGAAAGTGATAATAAAAATACATAAAAATTCTCCCTCGCTCGATTCTGACATTTAACAAATGCAAAAAATTTTTAATATTTATTGATTTAAAACAGAAAACGTTTACTCTGATTTAATGTATGACAGTAAAGAAATAAAGGTTTTTGTGTTTTTTTCTGAAGTGTATGTAAATATCTGGTTTCAACTCTATCTATCTATCTATCTATCTATCTATCTATCTATCTATCTATCTATCTATC
>JAAIIK010000015.1:525989-551380 GCA_014706435.1 Silurus glanis
GTATAGATATGGTACATACTTGCATACATATCAAATGATAACTTATTCCTTCCTTCCAGAAATCAGATCCAGTGGTGTCATATCGTGAAACAGTGAGCGATGATTCTGACCAAGTATGCTTGTCCAAATCTCCTAACAAGCACAACCGTCTGTACATGAAGGCTCGTCCTTTCCCAGATGGCTTGGCTGAGGATGTTGATAAGGGAGATGTGGCAGCAAGGCAAGAACTTAAACTGAGAGCTCGCTACCTGGCTGAAAAGTATGAATGGGAGGTCACAGAGGCTCGTAAGATATGGTGTTTTGGACCAGATGGTAATGGACCCAACATTCTTGTGGACATAACCAAAGGAGTACAATATCTGAATGAGATCAAGGATAGCGTGGTGGCTGGGTTTCAGTGGGCAACCAAGGAGGTGAGTAAAGTCCAGAAGCAACATCTGTTATTGATGTGGAGATTCATAGCATACAAATGATGCCAGTGCAGTTTATATAGTATACAATCAGATTATGCTTAATATTTTAAACAGTTAGTACATTTACTACAATATTAGGGGTTTGGCATTTCATTGCATTTCTTTAGGGGGCACTTTGTGAGGAGAACATGAGGGCAGTGCGATTTGACATCCATGATGTCACTTTGCATGCTGATGCGATACACAGAGGAGGTGGCCAGATCATCCCTACAGCCCGTAGAGTGCTGTACGCCTCAGTGCTAACCGCACAGCCACGACTAATGGAACCCATTTACCTGGTGGAGATTCAGGTAAAGGAAACGTATTTGTGATAATATTCAACATTTTAATACCATCATACCTGGGGTATGGTTGTTTAGGGTTGCCAAGTCTTTTAAAAACAAAATGTTGGGCAAGTAGTGCTAAAAACATGACAAACACATTTCAATTAAAAAAAAAAATGTATTCCAAAAATTGCCTCTTATTATTATTATTATTATTATTATTATTATTATTATTATTATTATGCACAGTATATTGCTATAAAATATCCTGATACTCATTGTGTATACAGTTTAATGCAGTTAATTTTATGCGCACACATTTCAACTGGATTTATTTTAGTTTAAATATATCGAAATTTGTTCCCTGGTGGTCTAGTGGTTAGGATGCGGCGCTCTCACCGCTGCGGCCCGGGTTCGATCCCCGGTCAGGGAACCAACCCCAGCCACTTTCAGTGCCGGTCCCAAGCCCGGATAAATTGGGGAGGGTTGCGTTAGGAAGGGCATCCAGCGTAAAAACATGTGCCAAATCAAACATGCGGAGGATCCGCTGTGGCGACCCCTAATGGGAGAAGCCGAAAGAAAGTTTTTTATATCGAAATTTGTCAAGACAAATGAATCAAATTCCTACCAAATAGCGAGCACATTACAATGTAAACTAATCTAAATAAAACTAGATGATCACTAACAATGGTTCAACACTGAAATCCTAGCAAAAGTGCTGAACATGTTTTCTGGTAATAGTGAGCATGTCTGTAAAAAAAAATTTTTTCACTTTTTTCTTTAAAGCATGACTTTTTGACGGAAATGAGACGTTGCTTAACAGTTCACCGACTTTGCATACACACAATTGAAAAAAAAAAAATAAATATTGACAAATCAAAACTAACGATATTACTAAACACTGCAGCCAAATACTAAAACTCATTCTGCTCATCCGTGCCTCCTGTAGTGTCCAGAGCAAGTTGTCGGAGGTATCTATGGTGTTCTGAACAGAAAAAGAGGCCATGTTTATGAGGAGTCACAAGTGGCAGGAACACCTATATTTGTCGTGAAGGCATATCTTCCTGTGAATGAATCATTTGGTATGCTTATCTTCTAAAATAAATATACAGCTACTCTTAAAATGTGTTACCCTTTTTCTAAAATGTCCTGGTTGAATCTTTTGTAGGTTTCACAGCAGATCTAAGGTCCAATACAGGTGGCCAGGCCTTCCCTCAGTGCGTGTTTGACCACTGGCAAATCCTTCCTGGAGACCCATATGATGCCAACAGCAGGCCTTCGCAGGTCATAGCCGAGACCCGCAAGCGCAAGGGCCTAAAGGAGGGCATCCCAGCTTTAGACAACTTCCTGGACAAACTGTAATTTCTCTCAAGACTAAAGGCTAAAAGAACATTTAGTGATTCGGTAGCCCTCATTCTTTGTGTTGCACATCTATGAGCCTAAGTATATGAAAATATTACATGTACAATAAAATTAATAAGATTACTACTGTCAAAGTTCACAGCAAATAAAAACTGAGCACCTCACGTGTGAAATGTCCGATGCTGATTTTGTTTTTTTTCTTTCCATTTTAAAAATATACTTTTCAAAAATAAAATCACAACAGCATGTATTCAGATAGACATCATAGACATCATTTACTGCCTTTTTGCTGCATATGTTTAAATGGCACAATTTGGGTCCAAAATAAGCATTTGGAGTACAATCATTTGAACTCAATACATATAAATAACTATATGGATTTTTACCCATCTGTTCCTCTTCATCCACACCATCCAAGATTTACAAGACTTGTTTCACAAGTAATAGTATCAGTTACTATAATGTCTAATACAATAACGATGTAAGCAATCATTTAAATAATTACAAAGGCGCAAATCTGGAACAAATGTGAATAAAGTATCAAAAATGTTACATAAAAAAACCTGTGATAGCAGAGCTAAACCTTTAAATGAAACTGTTAAAATTAATATATGGCTTACAGGGCAGAATGTTGTTTTGGACAGTAGTAAACTGAAGAATAATTGATAAACCTATACATTTCTCTAATAAGGTCTTTTATTCTAAACTAAGATTTATTAGTTGAGCTGATCAAGTGGCATTTTCCCACCTTTTCTAGTAGATTCACTGCTTTTAAATCCACTAGACTAAGATTCAAATTCTTGATCCGTGAGAATTATGATGGAAAATGGCAAAGATGGAACTGCCTTATACTCAGAAGATTATTGGCATTTAAAAGGGAAGAAAATATTAAACGCATGAACCCAAGCAAGAAAATAACTTTCTACAGTTGTGCTTATTGTACAGTTTCTATGAGATTTTACAGTTTGGTGATTCACTGGTGACCATGTTAATATTTTTACAGGTCTCTGTATTATGTGGGAGAGAAAAAAAATCCCCACCGTTTGAAGGCAGTGAAATGTTACATTTGATGTTTTGGTGGATATCCACATCTACAGCACATACAAGCAAGTTCAGTGTGCTGTTTTTTAAAGCTACAAATCAGCGAGTGAAACATTTAATCGTGTAAAATATCTTTCATAAAACAGATGCACTATTAAAAAAAATGTGCCCCTTTCCTTACGTTAAAATTGGCACCTTTATCGCTTCATTGACTAAAGTTTAGCATTTTGGTCAAGCCACAATGCAGTGCCCTGGAAAAAAGTGATCATGTGCTTTATTTCATAGTTGAAAGCATACATAATTTAATTTGTTAGAAGATATGGGATCTGACAATAGTTGTTCTTATTCTCTATAAAAGTGACAACAGGTAACTATCATAAAAAATTGAATTATATATTAAAATCCAAGTGAATTACAAGTGGCACACAAAACCACAACAGGCTACTACATTAGAGCTGGTGCCATAAACTGCTCTTTTAATCGAGTCCTGGGCTGTTAGCCCTTTAATGTTGGGGTACACCTCAGAACAAGCCCAAAACATTTTAATGAAATTAAGATTCAGAAAACCTGAAATCAACAACACCAAGTTGAACAACAATTTGAAATTTGATGGGAAATGTCAGAGTTTAACCAACCAGAAAGCCAGTTTCATAGTGTACCCCCGATCCATGAGCCTGTTTTCACTAGGCTGACTTTCAGGTTTAAGCATGGCTGTGAAACCAGCATCTGCAGCACCTTTTTTTTTTTTTTAATGCAAATGTTAAAGAGGAGAATGAAGAAAGAAAAAAAACCCATATAAAAAGATGTCTTTGCATCATGGCTTAATTATGTCGTCAAACAACCTGAATGGCCCAAATGAAATGGTTCTAAAAATGCAGCTACTAACTGCAGCAAAATATTGTGACCCAAACAATATGCAATAAAACTGGTATCGTTTAGACAGAAATTGATGTTATGCCACTCGATACAAAACAAATTATTTACACTCCTGATGTTTTTTTCAAATATAAGGTCATTGTTGAGGTTTTGAGGTGATTATTCAAAAATATGTGGTTTAAATAGTAAAAAACAAAAAAACCCACAAAAAAATACAACGGAAAAGTTTCACATACAAACGCACGCAGGTCCACAACGAGTCACAATGTGTCTAAAGTTCCTAGTGCCTCCGCTTAATGCTTTGTCTCTTGCATTCTCCCAGGCAAGAAGGCAAGAAGTTTCACTCATGGTTGAATGAATTGCTCAGAAAAGGAAAAACAATAGCTGCAACCAACCTCGTCATTCATGTGCAGATCATCTACTATATTAGTAAATAATATTAAACTGCAATTAATGTCTGATGAGATTTTTTCTGAAGCAAAATCCGTGGCAGTTTGTCTGATGACTTGGTAGATTGAAATTAGGACTTAATCAAGTGAGATAATGTCTGAAAGAGTCGAGGAACCTCCCGTGATAACCCCCGTTTCATGGCTGGAGCTTCCTCGATGTGACGTTGAATCATATTGGACAGATGAAGCCATGAGGCTAGAGCTACTGGCGCCAGTCTGAATGCTGCTCGACAAATTCTCCAAGAACACAGGGGTCCGGTAATGCTGCAAGGAACAGTAAGCATGTGAGAACTACTGTTCATGGTTGCTAATCAAGACCAAACGTTGAAACTCATACACATTCAGGAAAATATTATATATTGTAATTGCTCTATTATTCATGAAAAATCTGGCAACTCTCTAAGTTAAAACAAAAGAATTCTTTGTTCTAGTTCACATAAATATAAATAGATTTTAAACACATACCTGAGAATCTGCTTGAAGTAATGAAAATAAGTCAAGACCTGCACAGGAAAAAGGTGTAGTGAGCAGTCAGTTACCAACAAATGACTACAGTTGGGAAGATATCTGAATGGATCACAGACACAACAGTATACCTTGAATATCTGTGGGAATTGTGGACAGTGCTGTATGGTGGAATGGAACTGCATAGTCTGCAATGGAGGAAGTCAAGTAAGAAGTGTCCAGCGGTTGGACATTCGGCACCCGAACCGTTGATGGCTGATAGGTCAAAACCCTGGGTGAACAAAGAAGAAGAAGAAAAAAAAAAAGGGAATCGATAGACATCCTCTTCCTTCTTATTATTAGTATTATCCAAAATGATGGTGTCAATATACAAAACAAATTTTTGGTCTGTAATTAAAATGGATTGGCGATTACGTTGAGGTGAGACACCATTCTATATTTGTATATAAAGCTCAAATACTCAACTGAGAGATTCATAATTCCTGAGATCTGATTACATCCTAGACACAAGAGTTTTGGCTGTTCTGTATAACAGTTTGTCTCTTGCAAATTAATTTCATTAATTTAATATATATATGCATTTAAATGGAAAGCGTTTGCAATCCGCAATAATCTTTCAAACAGATCATGCTTTAAGAAATGCATACTCCTCTAATTTGTGCTTATAGTATTTATTGAAATTCTTTGCTCCAATGAACAAAAAGATCTTACAGATCAACTGAACTGTTATGTAAAATCACTGCTACTGTGTACTTCTTTTTGGTGACCTCCTCATTATGGGCACATCTTTTTAAAGTGACCTCAACATAAATGAGGAAATTTACATACAAGAAGGATAAATGCTAAAACTAACCCTTTGCTACTATGTATATCCTCAGATTTGGACATGTAAAGACAGCGCTTTTTCACTGGAGGGTCCGGCTCTGCTTCTTCATCCGATGAGCTTTCAAGTGTCAGGTCAATCACATCAGCCTTTTTCGTACTGCTGGGTTCTGAGTGGGGAACAACCGCGCTCTGACGCACAGGGGCAGTGCCTGAAAAATAAGTCAGAGAGGTTAACCCAGGGATCAATCATTATACAAGAGCACACAGTAAATACATTAGATTAGAATGCTATGTTCTGTATATTCATATACAATTATTGATCATAATAATCGATCAGGCATAACATTATGACCACCTGCCTAATATTGTGTTGGTCCCCTTTTGCTGCCAAAACAGTTCTGACCCACCGAGCATTAACATCATTTACTTCTTCAGCTACAGGAGCTGGTCTGATGATCGGAACCACATGGGCCAGCCTTCGCTCCCCACATGCATCAATGAGCTTTTCCTGCCCAGTGACAGGTTCATCAATGTTCCTTCTTTGGATCACTTTTGATAGATACTGACCACTGCAGACTGTGAACAGCCCACAAGAGTTGCAGAAATGTAGATGCTCCGAAACGGTTGTCTAGACATCATATCATACTCGATCAAATCCATACGCCCTGCATCTAACATGTCAACTTTGCGGACAAAATGTCCACTTGCTGCCTAATACATCCACCGACTAACAGGTGCCATGATGAAGAGATAATCGGTGTTGTTCACCTCACCGCTCATAATGTTATAATATTGATGTTATGCCTGATCTGTGTACTGTATATAACAAATTCAATATGCCTTTTATGAAATTTTATATTGTATCTCTAATTACTTATATTCAATGCCAGACAGAGCAGAAAAAAAGAAAGACGAACATAACCAGTGATTATGTTCTATAAGTGTCAGTGGGTTACATTTTTGAAGAATTCGTGTTGAGCTTACACTCAATTTTGGGTGAACATGGAGATGACACTTTCAATGTCTCCTTCTTCGGTCTCATGGGGCACCATGTTCCATCCTCTTGAAACTTGATTTCATCCACATCTGTGCAGTCATTCAATATTTCCATAAAAAGCCTAATAAAGAGTGCACAAGCAAAACAAAACAATCTCAACTGAGGTGTAAGTCATATTGCCAGGGAGGTATAATGGAAAGTTACTTACCCATCTATGATCAGACTCTCATATGCAGCTTTCTTGTCACACACAGGGCAGATCCAGGTGGGCTTCTTCTCATTCATCTGTAGGTATAATGCAGCATCGAAGCACTGGAGGTGAGAGCATGTCACTGCTCGACAGGGCACCGTTAGCCGCATTTTTCCAAGCTGAATAAAACCGGGATAGATTAAAAATAAAGAAGTGAGCTGGGTAAAGAACACATGCAGCAGGACACTATTAAACACATAATAAATAAAAAAAGTTTTCAGGACTTACTGGGCACATGAGTGAGACTCGCAAGCTGGTTGTGGCTATTTCACTGTCAGGGTCTGCTGTAAGCTTTTCTTTTACTAGAACAGAAAAATTATTGAAGAAATTTAGTCCAGACTGTTTTTTCAGGGTTTTATTTTATTTTTTTATTTTTTTTTTAACAAAAAAAGATTTTCATTAAAAGAAGTGGATCTTACTGAGTGCTCTTGAGTGGTCAGGGTTTCTGATTCCTTTCATTCTTAATCTCTGTAGTAACAGCGGTGATGTCAGCTGCCGTACCAAATACACGGACATGGAGTATGTCTGGAGAATAAAGGCAGGTGTGTTAGAAGAATGACAAAATCGTGCCACTGACATGATAAGAATATCGCTAAAGATGAGGAGAAATGTACTTTTCCGATTTCAGGTGCCCACGTGATCGATATCTGATTGGGAACAGCAGAAGATAATCTGACGAGAGAGGTGATGTTCAAGGGTCTCCCTGGTCTCTTCTGCTCTACACCATTCTTAGGAGGTGGCGCATAGCCCTGGTACAAAAATAAGCACATTATAAACACCTTTTACACAAACTTCACAGTACTAAACATATTTGCATGATGTCCTACGTTTCAAAACCATATTTAAAAAAAAAATCACAATCATGTATTTACTCACTGGGAGAGGAAAAAGCTTCCCATTGACTTTGATGCAAAGACTATTGGGATAGTTGTCCTCTTGGGGGCAGCTAGTCTCTGAAAGGCAGAACCTGGCAACAAACACAAACTGTCATTCCACTGTATTTTGTACATTTATTCAGAACTAGTAACAATGTTCCTACAATTCCCAACATCTTACCGGAGTTGTATTTGAACCATATAATCTCTTCTGCCACCAGGAAGAAAATCCCTTTCAATAATGAATAAAGAAAATGAGAAACACACGCGGTAAAACAAATCATGGCCAAAGACTTGTCCAAATTAGGTCCTTACCGTGAAATGCAAACTTCTCGCACTTGCTGTGGGGTCAAGGCAAAGATAAAGTATTTTTCTTGATGAAATCTTTGAATAGTACTTGCCCCTGCATGCAAAATGAATATATTTTTGAAAAAGGTTTAGGGAATCTGATACATCTTGTATTACAATAAACATCTTACATTTTTTAATGAGTTCAAGAATTAACCAGTTAAGATCTTTTTAACCATTATATGTAGTCATTTATATAATGTACACTGATTGTAAAACAATATGCCTTTTATATAAAGAAGGGAATGTATTGGATGCATTAAAAAACAAATAATCTAAACTTATTTTATCCAGTATTAAATATAGGCATCTACTATTATAACAACCTCAGCTATAAAAAATAAAACTACCTAAACTTGACGGTTTGATCAAAACATCCAACACGTCATAAAACGGAAGGGACTTCATCTGGACGTCTGGGTGGACGGGAGGCATGAGCGGTGTTGGCTGCTGCATGTTTATTCTTGGCTTTGAGTCATGAAACACAGTTGATTCAAAAGGTACCAGGTGCTGATGAACAGAGTCTGATGGACTTGCACTAAGACAAAAGTCCGGACTCTCAAGTGTAGATCTTTCTTCAGACTCTAGGTACGACTTTATGCTTGACTTTAGAGAAGACAATTCTGCCAGCGTGTCTAATGTCCTCGGGTATCTCCGGCGATAGAGGTCTTTGATTTTGAGGCTCACGGCAGGGCTACAGTCACTCTTCAGCAAATACAAAGCCCTCAGCAGAAGTTCATTCTTGCGACCACTCTTGTTCCTTCCAGCGAAACCTAGCAGTACCTGGAGCTCCGAGACGCGGAAACCTGATATCATATTCTGGGAAATAAAATACAAAGAGCATGCAAATCAGTGTGACAGTCAGATGAGGAAGGAAAGAAAAAAAAGGGAGAAATGTCAGTTCTTATAACGTGTGCGCAGTGAGAATTTTAAAAAGTACTAAAAGAATAGACACTGGACATTCAATATCTGTTTTTCAGCACCATTCATTTTAACCAATACATATTATTTTACAGTTTAGAGAGCGTTCGAACATTGAAATTAGAACTCATTTTAATGTGTTGCATTCAGATTAGAACAGCAACACAGATTTATTCTAACTTCACAAGTCTAAACCACAACAATTATTCTTTCTGACTGGAAACTAAAAATCTAAGAGACAGATTTTTATTAAATCCAGGTACAAAGTTTAATCTGTGCTTCTAAAACACAATTTAAGAGATTCTTTGGTAAACAGACTCAGCTGAGCCTTCAGTATAAATCACCCATTCATTTGATTATTAGGCACTTATACTTTATAAAATCCTTCCTATATGTCTAACATCTAAAATGTGGTTGTTAAGAATAATTCGTAGGCCAATGGAATAATCACTGAGACACTGTAAACACAACATACAGGTATTATTTTTATTTATTTTTTTTATTATGAAAACTAAGAAAATGCACAATATTAAGAAAAATAAATAATTTTGAATTTGATGGCTGCAACACATTGAGACGAGGGAACAAAAGGCTGGAAAAGTTAAAAAGTTACTAAAACGATATAATGTAATAATATATAAGAGTTAAGAGTCCCCCAGAAGTAAAGATGGGCAGAGGTTCACAAATCTGTGAAAAACAAAAATGTGTTTACAACTGTGGAACAATTTTAAAATAATGTTCCTCAAAATAAAACTGCAAAGACTTTGAAAATCTCATCTGCAGTAAATATCACCAGGAAAAGATTCAGAGAATCTGGAGAAATCTCGGAGCACAAAGGGTGAAAATCAATAATGATCCTCGGGCCGCCAGGCAGCACTTCATTAAAAACAGGTATGTTTTTGTAATGAAAATCGGGGTATGGGCTCAGAAACACCTCTAGAAAACACCGCCTGTGCACAGTTCAAAATACCACCCGGAAATGTTGGTCAAAGCTCGGTCATGCAAAGACGCAGTCAAATGTAAACATGGTCCGGAAACATGCGCCACCATCTTTTCCACGGGCCAAAGCTCATTTCAAGCATACTGAGGCAAAGTGGAAGTGTTGTCAGACTAATCAAAATTTGAAATTATTTTAGAAAACAAGAAGAATAGGGCCTGATAAGAATCTGGCTTGTTATCAGCACTAAGTTCAAAAGTATACATCGTAAAGCAAAAATAAATGCCTATATTCAAACAATGTATTTTTCAGGGAGGGCCTTGTATATTTTAGCACAACAATACAAAACCACATACTGCAACAGCATGGCTCAGTCATAGAAGAGTCCAGATGCTGAACTGGCCTGCCTAAAGGCATGACTTTTCATCTACAACAACTGAAATGAAAAATCTGACAAAGAAGACCCAGGACTGTTCAGCAGCTAGAATCCTGTATCACACATGTATGGTAGAAGATTTCTCTCCCAAAACTCCACTAATTAACACTGTTCCCAGACATATAAAGACTGTTGTTTGGAAATGTGCCAATTTATTATTATTTTTTTTACATGTTGCAGCGATCAAATTAAAAAAAAAAAATTTTCCCCTTTAAAATGGTAAAACATTTGTTTTCTGTGTTCAAATAAGAATCAAATAAGAAATCAAATAAGATTTGCAAATCACTGCGTTTTGCTTATATTTACACAGCATTCCTTTTTTTGTATTGTCTGCTTGTACTACAACTACCACCAATAATAATAATAATAATAATAATAATAATAATAATAGCAACAATACTACCACCATCGCCACCAGTAATAACAAAAATTATATCACTACAAATTATTATTAATAATAATTACACAACTGCTAATACTACTACCGTAGCAAGCTAGATACTGTATAAACTAGCAACAGCTAGGCATTATTTGTGTCTTATATTGATTTTGTAATGAACACGCCTTAAAAACATACATTTGTACAGAAACCCTGCGCTGTATATTTTACAATCTCACAATAAACAGAGTTAGCTCCCGAGCTACATTACAACGCTAACAGACAATAACAAAAGATTGCCCACAACATCCACTCAGCTTTATGGTTTTTCCAGGTGTTTAAATATTATATATTTTCCACGTAAACACACAATACTTTTCCCACTCAAAGCATAATGAGAAATGAGCGCTAATTCCCCAACCGCACACTGAATAAGACATGAAGCCCAAGCACCTTGATAGCTAGCGAAGCAGCTGGAAGCTAGCAGGCTAGACGGCTAGTGCTAGCAGATTAGAACAGGTCCGGGCTTCAGAGTGTCGACTCTCTGGCCTACGACTGGGAGAAAACATGACGCTGTTTAAACTACAAAACGATGCAAAACGACATGCTTGTTTGTTTTTTTTAAAGAAATAAAACGATAACATCTAAAGCCTAGCATAAAAACTTTTTTTTAAAAACTCCGACAAGTGCAAGGCAGCGGCCAGCTCTCATATCACTTTCGCCTACCCGTAACTCCTCAATATCCGCCATTTTCTGTCTGGGAGCATCCGGGCTATTCGAGATGATGACCCACGTGACCTGGTCAAGGGCTGGGCTGCTTAATGACCAAGTCTCAAATCGCTCGTGACCCCTTTGAAGAAGTGCACTTAAGTAACAATTGCTACACGACCATCACCATTTTCCCACCTGTAAGTAGATGCACAACTGTAGGTAAAATATGACTCAAATAAAAGTAAAAGTGCGCCCTTTAAACTTTCACTTTGAGTAAAATGACTAAAGTCTTTGTCTTCAATTGTACTTATGTATCCAAAGTACTACGATTTATTATGGCTATAATGATCCTATTATTATTTTTGTCACAAGACTGTGAAAAGCCTCTAATCTTACTCTAGCACATCAATCTATTAATAGAATGATATGAGTCAAACACTGATGGATATCTATTACATTTACATTTACATTTGCGGGATTTAGCAGACGCCCTTGTCCAGAGCGACGTACAAAAGTGCTTTGAGTCTCTAGCAATGAATAAATCTACAATGTTACACAAGATTACAAACTTAATATAAATATAACTCTTGAATTCTACAAGGCAAACTTGGAAAGTGCTAATTTAAGTGTTTCAGGAAGAGGTAGGTCTTCAATCGTCACTTGAAGACAGTCAGGGACTCTGCTGTTCGGACATCTAATGGAAGTTCATTCCACCACCTCGGTGCCAGAACAGAGAAGAGCCTTGAAGTGTACTTACCTCTCATTCTGAGAGAAGGTGGTACCAGTCGAGCAGTCCTGGAGGATCTCAGACAGCATGATGCAATGTGAGATGTGATAAGGTCTCTGAGGTAAGATGGTGCTGGTCCATTTTTGGCCTTGTAGGCAAGCATCAGTGTTTTGAATCTGATACGTGCAGCTACTGGAAGCCAGTGAAGGGAGTGCAGCAGTGGGGTGGTGTGGGAGAACTTGGGCAGATTGAACACAAGTCGTGCAGCTGCATTTTGGATCATTTGCAGTGGACGAATAGCATTCAGAGGAAGACCTGACAGCACAGAGCTGCAGTAGTCCAGTCTAGAAATGACAAGAGACTGAACAAGCACCTGGGCAGCCTGTGTGGACAGAAATGCAAATGTGAATGTAAATATCTATTAAAATGATCATGAGCCCAAAACCTTCTTTTAACTACTTAAAAAAAAAAAAGATAAGTTAAATAGTTACCATACCATACCATCTTCTCCCGCTTATCCGAGGCCGGGTCGCGGGGGCAGCAGTCTAAGCAGAGATGCCCAGACTTCCCTCTCCCTAGACACTTCTTCCAGCTCTTCCGGGGGGACACCAAGGCGTTCCCAGGCCAGCCGGGAGACATAGTCTCTCCAGCGTGTCCTAGGTCTTCCCCGGGGTCTCCTCCCAGTGGGACGCGCCCGGAACACCTTCCCAGGAAGGCGTCCAGGAGGCATCCGGAACAGATGCCCGAGCCACCTCAGCTGACCCCTCTCGATGTGGAGGAGCAGCGGCTCTACTCTGAGCTCCTCCCGAGTGACCGAGCTTCTCACCCTATCTCTAAGGGATCGCCCAGCCACCCTGCGGAGAAAGCTCATTTCGGCCGCCTGTATCCGGGATCTTGTCCTTTCGGTCATGACCCAGAGCTCATGACCATAGGTGAGAGTAGGAACGTAGATTGACCGGTAAATCGAGAGTTTCGCCTTGCGGCTCAGCTCTTTCAAAGTTAAATAGTTAATAGTGATAAGTTAAAGTCAAGAGTTTCTTCCATCATTTAATTCTCTCAAGATGTTATGTTTGCCGTTGGAATTGACGCTGAACTGTATATTGGTGTTAAGTAGATACCGGCAAGAGACAATTAAAACAAATCAGAACAGAGTGTGCTTTAACCTGATGTCTTTCTGATTTACCAGTTAAGTTTTTATCCACTCATAATAAATAAAAATAAACTCTATTTGAGTAAAAAAGTACGATATTTGACTTTAAAATGTAGTGAAATTAAAGTAAAAGTCTCTCCAAATGGAAATACTTCAGTAGAGTAGAGATACGCAAAAAAGCTACTTAAGAACAGTACTTACTGCCACTGATTCTGTAACACAACAAATGTATTAATATAGAACTTATTTTGATGTGTTTTGTAGATTAGTGAGTCATTTGGTTACTCAGTGGTTAAGGCTCTTCTGATCAGAAAGTCAAGGTTTATGCCATAGGCTTCCAATTGTTGGGCCCTTGAGTGCTTAAATGCAGAACAGTTCATGCAAACTGCAGTCCTAAACCATTGATGTAGACTGTTGATATTAATTACAGTTTAAATCCAAGATGCATCGGGCAGATATGAAAAGAAGAAAGAGACAGCAACACTAGTCACTGGTGCCTCATGTTTAACACGACAGAAAGAGAGAGAGAGAGAGAGAGAGAGAGAGAGAGCGAGAGAGAGAGAAGGAGATTAGAGTGGTGACAGGGAGAGAGAAATTAGGATTGTTAAGTATTCTTATTGTTACATAAAAGTTAAAGACACTGTACAGTTTGATCAGGGTGTAGGAACTCTAGCAAGACTAGCTATAACAACATAACTGAAAGGGAGAACCAGTCTTTTGGAGCCATATTAGTCAAGTCAAGTCAAGTCAAGTCAAGTCAAGAAGCTTTTATTGTCATTTCTACTATATATAGCTGACACAGTACACAGTGAAATGAGACAACGTTCCTCCAGAACCCTGGTGCTACATAAAACAACATAGAGTTACATCACACAACATAAAACTACATAACAGAACACAGAGCTCAGGACTAAAGTAAGTGTCCTCGCCATATAAAGTGCATCGTGTGCAACCAAGTGCAAACAGTGCAGACAAAAAAAAACCCCAGTGCAGACAGACAACACAAGACAGTGTGGGACAGATACACAAAACACAAAATAGTGCCGACCAGTAAACCTATTGTATAATATGATCATGCGGTAATGTGCAAACAAGGACTATAAACAAGAGTGTATTTGTAAACATGAACACAGTGTAGTGCAAAAACAGCAGTAGCAGCAGTCGAGAAGTGCAAAACAGCATGTAACAGTATAATATGATTAAATATTAATATAATATGGGTGGTGGAATGGATTGAAATGAGTAATGAGTGTGTGTTTAGTTCAGGTTGTACAGTTCAGTAACACACAGTTGAGTGTGTGTGTATGTGTGTGTGTGTGTGTGTGTGTGTGTGTTATGTACAGTTCAGTGTGTGTTATGTACAGTTCAGATTATACATTAGTGCTCAGTTCTCACTATGCTTTGAGTGGCACTGTGTCATGGCTGACCTGTGCTCTGACCCCGGCTTTGTAACAAGCTGGGATATGAGAAGAAATAATTTCACCATGCTGTAGTGTATATGTGACAAATAAAGGCTCTTAATCTTATTTGTTTTATTATTCCTATGAAAAGTTTGAGGTTGTGTTCCGCACTGAAATTACACAGGAAACAACGCCAGCAAAGTTACAATGGTATTTCATCAAAAAATGTAATTTAATAAGTGAAAAGGAAATGATAACAATTATAGTTGTTTCACACCAAACCCACATAGAGATATGAAACTTCCAGAACAAAATGCAGAACAGATACTATGCTATTTGTTTTGTTTTGAGTGATCTTTGAGATGACAAGCACACCAGGGCTGATGGCTTTGTGACTATGAAAGTTGAAGCTCTGGAAACTGAGCTCTGGACCCTGCCCAGAGTGTACAGAAGAGGATTAAACAGGATTAAAGCAAAGCTACTTGAGATGATTTCTCTGTATCAGCAGATAGGAAGCCACAGTGAAAACAGAATATAGACCACCTTGTCAGTTAATACATTTAAATTCTGTTGCATGATGGAAAATCAATATATGGACATTATATAAAAATATTTGGATATGCCATATATGGTACTTTTCCAAACTGTTACCTCAAAGTTGGACGCAACAATTTTATAGGATGTCTTTGGAATTAGTTGCATTAAATGTACTTTTTATTTGAACTAGGAGACCCAAACCTGTTCCATCATGACAGTGTTCCTGTGTACAATGTGAGCTCCATTAAGATAGGGTTTACATGTGCTGGAGTGAAAGATCTTGAGTGGCCTGCTATAGAGCTCTGACCTCAACCCTACTGAACACATTTGGGATAAATTGGAATGCTGACTGAACCCCCAGACCTCCTCACCTTTCATCAGTATCTGACTTTACTAAAGCCCTTGTGGCTGAATGAGCACAAATCTCCAAAACCACACTCCAAACTCTAGTGGAACATCTTGCCAAAAGGATGCAGGTTATTATAACAAAAAATGGAAACTTAATGTGAAATGGGATGGTCAAAAAGCGCATTACTAAATTATGTATATTCAATTTAGAAAAGTCAAAGCAGAAGTTGGTTATAACAAAACATTGGTTTTGTTTTTGTAGCCATATCTTTGGGCAAGTCATAACCTCCTGCCAGAAGAGATACAAAATAGGCACAAAATAATATATGTTCATATCTGAGATTGCTTTTTAGATTTAAATTTACAGATTTTATGTCAGACATCCTTATCCAGAGAGACTGTGGAACAGTTTCTTCCCTCAAGCCATCAGGCTCCTAAATACACAGAACTGAACTGAAACTCAAGCACACACACACACACACACACACACACACACACACACACACACACACACACACACACACAATCGTTCTCACTTCACACATCCATGTCTTCAGCACAATCATATTACATCACCTCATTACTACAAACTGTTTACATGCCGTTTTTGCACATCTTTTTTTTTTTTTTTTTTTGGATCGCTGCTATTGCCCTTTGCACAACATTTTGTTTACATTTTTGTTAATTACAATGTTCACTTTACTCTTTTACACAGCGCACTGTGTAATATACAACAGGTTTACTGGCGGCGCTATTTTGTGTTTTGTGTATTTGTCTTACACTGACTCTTGTGTTTTCTTGCACTGTCCTGTATTGTCTTGCACTGTCTGGTGTCGTCTTTGCACCGTTTGTACCAGGTTGCACACGATGCACTTTATGTGGCGAGGACACTTAGTCCTTAGCCCTGTGTTTTTCTGTGATTGTTGTTTTATGTAGCACCAGGGTTCTGGAGCAACATTGTTTCATTTCACTGTGTACTGCATCAGCTATATATGGTTGAAATTAAAATAAAAGCTTATTGACTTGACTAGACTTACAACTGAGCAGTTAAGGACCTTGCTCAAGGGCCCAGGCAGACCATTCAATCCAAAGTTTTCGAGCTACCACCTCCTCCTCATTCTATATTTTAAAAAAGGGCCCGATTGTGTTCAATAGTTCAAATAAAGTTCAAATATTTTTCTATGACTGACTTCACCAATCCAACAACAATAATATTTGGTTTTCATTGTGTTAATGAATAGCGAGATCTTTTTTACGTGTTCAACCTCATGTTTATCTTCATACAATTTTCATACAATTCATACAATTTTATAAAAAAAAAAATGTCTTTGTATCATTGCATTGCAAGTACCAATTCTCTTTTTTGCTTGTTTGCAGCACCAGTAACAAGCATTCATAGTTTTTTAGAGGCTGGAGTTTTTTTTAAACAGCCTGCATCTACCTCAGTCCTTTACCTGATCAAACTCTCTAGAATTCTCACTGTAGTGTGAAAACTGCAAGAGCTGTTAACCGTTCTTTTGTTTATAATTATAATTTTTAAAGTTATTGGTTTTAATCAATACATTATATGACCAAATTTTAATGGAGCCCTGACTATCACTGTTGAACATTTTGGATGCTTACAATTATCTAATATGTCTTAGTTTGCGAGTTAAATGAACTAAAATTTGCTTCAATTTCCCTTTGTTTCAGCATGACGGTGCATCTGGGTAAAATGTGAATTAATGGTTTGCTAACGTTGGTAACTTCTGTGTCATGCACGAATCCCTACAGCCACGCTTCCAAACTCTAGTAAAAAGCCTTTCCAGAAGAGTGAGTGAATAATTCTGGACAAATTCTGGAATGAGGTGTACAAAAAGCACGTGTGTAAAGGTCACATTCAAACCTTTGGTCATCAAAGTATTAAACATGTATGTTTGAAAGGACCTGAATATATGCATCAATACACTATAATGCAATATTTGTTTGAAAGTAAACTTTATCAGAAACCAATTGTGCAAGCTTATTTAGATAAGATCATTTTAATGTAATAAAATACACTCAAATATTGAAATGAATTTACAGTCTATATATAAAAAAAAAATAATAATAATAAAAAATAAAAAACCTCCCATTGTAACATTTATTGCTTGTCAGGATTCTTTGCAAACTCTTAATTTGTCCAGCAGAGGGAGGTATAAGAAAGTGTGTGTGAGACCCACAATTTTTTTTTTCTACATAGACATTTCAGTTAGCGTTTATTAAAAGAGATGTAGTCAGTACAACCACGTGTTAAATAAACCCCTATCTGCTCTCTCCATTATTTAATTTGAAATAATTCAGAAATCTACATCTTTATGAAAAAAAAAAATTATACCTCAAACCTTGCATAAAACAACTTCTCAATGTTTAAACAATTTCATGCAAGTCAGCTTAATGAGTTCACATGAATTAACAGTTACTCAAGAACTGAGCTTCTGTTTTTGCCCACTTTCTTGTAGGATCATTAATCAAAACCTATTTATCAGCACTGGGCCAAACACTGTTTTTGTAGTGGTCAAAGGGCAAACTCCCTCATCAATCTTTGTATAATGAACTTGAAAGGATCCATGGTGGTGTTTGAAACAAGATCTCACCATACCACATAGGTTAGCAGAAAGAAGGTATAAAATAGATTTGGTCAATATTTCAATAGTTTAATTTATTTACAATGGATTAGATTATGTGTGTAAATTATAGCTAAAATACAATGTCTAAGAGTATATTTTAATGATCAGACAACAATAAAAATGCCTGGACCCAATATTAAATGATGAACTTAATTTATCCCACTTTACAGACACTGAACAATATGAATACAGAAAATAGTGAAAAGAGTGGTGGCTCCAGCGGTTAAGGCGCTGGGTTGCCGATCGGAAGGTCAGGGGTTCAAGCCCCGGTATCGCCAAGCTGCCACTCTTGGGCCCTTGAGCAAGGCCCTTAACCCTCTATGCTCCGGGGGTCCCTTACGAGGGAAATATCAAGGTCCGTGACGTCGGAGTGACGTGGGGCCGCCTTCCCGTGGGCTCACCACCTGCAGGAGGGACCGTAAGGGACGGTGCTGTGAGGATTGGGCAGCAGTCGAAGGCGGGGGCCCCCTTAGACTGCTGCCCCCGCGACCCGATTTACGGATAAGCGGGAGAAAATGAATGAAAATGAATATTTATAATAACATGTCTGTCATCTTTGTTGCATGAATAATAAAGTAATAATATTGAAGTAGTTCAGTATTCTAAGGAATTTCAATAAGGCTTTATCCAATTTTATCTTAAAGTTAATTAATTCAGTCATGTTACTTATGGAGGTTATGTAAGTAAAATAATTGTAAGTATTAAAATGATAAAAATAACAATAACGGTGTATAAAAGAATAGCCATGAAAGAATGAATTCACTTGAAACAAGCTTTTAAATTATTTGTAGTAGTATTTGTAAGTATTTGTACATGTCCCATGATTTGTTTGTAAATCATTCCAGTCTCGGTTGAATAAAATAGCTCACACTGCATTTGAATTGGCAGCCTGTGGTATTTATATTATATTCTGAAGGTGACGCATATTCTTTGACTGATGTTTTTTTTTAAAGAAAAACAAAACAAAACAAAAAATAATGGGTTAATTTGTGAAGAGTTTCAAGTTTTATATGAACTCAAGGACCTCAAGAGCCTTCTAATGCAAGCAACAATTGCAAGGCTCAAAAGCCATATAGTGATTTGTGGCTTTTCTTTATTGAGAAAACCACAGATGTAAAAGATTGCAAAAATGATGGTTCAACAGCATAAAAGCTAGTGTTGGATCTCAGGACAGAAATAAATCCCAGATCAGTGCGCAATGGAAAGTTTATAGTGAGTGTAATGGTGCTTGGAAACATTACCATTAGTGGGTGCTGCTCTAACCATTAAACAGAGCAAGTGTGCTTTCTCATAAATATCCGTAAGCTTTTTAGGGATATAAAGTGTTGTGTGTATTGGATTGTATCATATGTATTATTATTATTATTATTATTACTATTATTATTATTATTATTATTAATATTAATTTTATTTATTTTATTTATGTAGGCTGTATTTATCTATTTTATCTTTTTTTTTTTTTCAAATATTTTTCAGGTTTTGCCACAGGGATAAAACCTTCTTTTTGGTATTGCAAAACTATTTCATCTAATTGAACATCAGCAATTAAAGCCAAAAGCCAAATGGTGATATGACATGTCACTTTCAGTGGATTTTTTGATGAGAAAATAAATTAGATTGCTCAATGTAAAATTGCAGATTGTGGTGACAGGGGTGTAATGTGATCAAGTGACCATTCACAAATAAATTACGTATCATCTGATTGATTATTTGAGAGTAGTGCAACCAATTATTTTTATTTAACTGACAATCTGTTTCAATGCAAGCTTGAATTATGTTTATGTAATACTTGTTTCAAAGATGGGATATTGTAATAGCGATTCGCAAATTTCATTTTATTTTCAGAAATGTAGCTTTATTATCTGTTATGTTTGTGCTTCTTCTTTCCAGCTTCTCCCATTAGGGGTCGCCACAGCGTTTCACCTGTCTCCATTCTACACTGTCCTCCAATCTCCATCTGCTTTTTTTAAATTAACAACCTGCATGTCTTCCCTCACCACATCCATAAACCTCCTCTTTGGTCTTCCTTTTTTCCTCCTTCCTGGTGGCTCTATCCTCAGCATTCTTTTACCGATATACCACATGTCCCTCCTCTGCACATGTCCAAACCATCTCAATCTCGCCTTCCCCACAGTGTATCCAAAACGTCCTACATGCACTGTCCATTTAATAAACTTATTTCTAATTCTGTCCATCGTCGTCACTCCCAGTGAAAATCTCAGCATCTTCAGCTCTGCTACCTCCAGCTCCACCTCCTGTCTTTTACTCAATGCCACTGTCTCTAAACCATACAAGATCACAGGTCTCACCACAGTCCTATAAACTTTCCCTTTCACTCTTTTGGATACCCTTCTATCACAAATCACTCCTGCTATCACTCTTCTCCACTCACTCCACCCTGCCTGCACTCTTTTCTTCACTTCTCTAACACACTCTCCATTACTTTGCACTGTTGACCACAGGTACCTGAACTCCTCCACCTTCTCCACCTCTTCTCCCTGCAACCGCACCACTTCACTGCCCTCACTCTCATTCCCACACATGTACTCTGTCTTACTCCTACTGACTTTCATTCCTCTTCTCTCCAGCGCGTACCTCCACCTCTCCAGGCTCTTCTCAACCTGCTCCCTACTCTCCCCACAAATCACAATATCATTCGCAAACATCATAGTCAATGTAGACTCCTGTCTGACCTCGTCCATCAACCTGTCCATCACCACTGCAAAAAAGGAAAGGGCTCAAAGCTCAATCCTTGATCCTTGATGCAGTCCCACCTTTACCTTGAACCAGTCTGTCGTTCCTACTGCACACTGCTGTCACACTTTCCTCATGCATGTCCTGCACCACCCTCACATACTTCTCTGACACACCTGACTTTCTCATACAATTCCACAAATCCTCTCTTGGCACCCTGTTGTACACTTTCTCTAAATCCACAAACACACAATGCAGCTTCTTCTGACCTTCTCTAAACTTCTCCATCAACATTCTCAAAGTAAATTATGCGTCTGTGGTGCTCTTCCTCGGCATGAAACCATACTGTTGCTCACAGACCTCTTCTCTCAGCCTGGCTTCCACTACTCTTCCCATAACTTCATGGTGTGACTGATCAACTTTATTCATCTGTTATGTTTGTGCATATTACTAAATTAATCTTCTACTCTTTTATAGGATAGTTCTTTGATAGGAAAGTCTGTGTGTAAATACACCTAAATGTTTGGTTCAAACACTATTTTTGTTCTAAAGGTCCATGTATTTTTTAGCTCCTAGCAAACCCTTCACAGTAAAGTGCCTGAAAGTATAAACACTGACCTATTCTCCTGTTGTCTCCTTTTTTCAAATTATTGTACAGTGATGGATAAGGGCATCCAGTATAACCATTTAAGCCCACAGCCTGGACAAAGTGCCACTGGCATCTAATTACACAAACACTCGTACCTAAAAAATCTGCTAAAAAAAAAGAAAAACTGACACACCTGAGGCTTTGCCTTTATTAACCCTGGCTCCTGTTATTGGCAACACTTTGACAGAAACAAGACCCCAATTATTGTTAGAATCAAAGCTGCTGCTGCTAAGCTCAGCAATGAGTGTGTAGAAAACCATGGCCTTAAAGTGGCTTGTTAGGCCGCTTAGTGCTAACTCTGCCGGGACTCTGCCTGTCAACTACCTGTCTCTGCTGGCATTGTTATTCGAACATAAAATCGAACATAAAGTCAAATATGATGGTTGTTTTGGTGTGTTGGTCATTTTTGTTCAGTATAAACAACCACAAAGTATTATTGGTGTTTTTTGTACTGTGTTTACTTATTGTTAGTGTTGACACACTGAGAGTTTAAAATTAAGTAAATTATCATCATAGCAATTATTTTTGTCTTCAAGATTTAGAATAGGTCCCTTACGAGGGAAATATCAAGGTCCGTGACGTCGGAGTGACGTGGGGCCGCCTTCCCGTGGGCTCACCACCTGCAGGAGGGACCGTAAGGGACGGTGCTTTGAGGATTGGGCAGCAGTCGAAGGCGGGGGCCCGCTTAGACTGCTGCCCCCGCGACCCGATTTACGGATAAGCGGGAGAAAATGAGGATGAGATTTAGAATAGTCTTGTAGGTCACTTGCTACAAGTGCACTGGAATTCGTACTTGTTAATCAGTAGCTGGTGTCATTTATCAAAACTTTATGAACAAATATGAATTAAATGGCAAATAAGGTACTGTATTTTACTGAGAAGGACCGTAGTTAATAAACTATGTGTGCACTATTAAGTCTAGCAGCATTAGTGCAATTGTCAGGGAGCACCCTGCGCTCTCACCCGCACATGCCCCGCCAGCACGGAGCTGCTCCCCTGATTACTAACTCGGCGCACCTGACTTCCATCAGCCTCCCTCCTTTATAAGCAGCTCCGCTTCCCAGTAACGCTGTCCGTTATTGTTCGCATGGACTCTAGCTGTCAGCTCCACGCTTCCCGCTTCGCTGCCAGCTACGTGCTTCACTTCTCGTACTTCAAAGACTTTCGCTACAGACTATCTGTTCTCGCCGTGTCTGCTCTGATCCTGTTCTGGTGTGTGTGTGTTCCCTGGATTACTCTGCCTGGTTCATTAAAACTTTGTTTGCTCGCACTTCGGCTTCCGCCTCGTCCACGCATAACAGAATAACAGACCTACAAAGAAAGAAAAAGAAGCAGCCGCTCACCGGGAGATGGATGCACAAGCCAGCGCTTCGTCGGACACGGTTCGGGATCTCACCGCCGCGCTCCGAGCTGTATTTCCCTCCGCCGCAGCTCACCCCGCACCCGCGGCCGCCGGCATTCCCATGGCGCTCCCTTCCGCGTTCTCCGGTGAACCGTCTGAATGCCGCGGCTTTCTGATGCAGGTGAATCTCTTCATCGAGATGCAGCCGCAGCGTTTTCCCACCGCACGCGCAAAGATCGCGTTTCTGATCTCCTTGCTGTCCGGGAAGGCGCTAGCCTGGGCGCAATCGCTCTGGGAAGCCGCGGGGCCGGTGGTAAATTCTTACACAGTTTTCACCGCGCACTTCCTGGAGGTGTTCAGCACCTCCCCCGGAGTTCTCTCCACGGTGGATCAGCTGCTCGGGTTGCGTCAGGGTGAAGACACCATCACAGACTACAGCCTCCGTTTTCGCACCCTGGCGGCATCTTGTGGCTGGAACGAGTCGGCGCTGCTAGGCATTTATCGGCAAGGTTTGGCACCAGAAATTAAGCAGGCTATGGCCATCCACGACGATTCTGTAGGTTTAGAGAATTTTATACAGAAATCCATCGGCCTCGCTCAGCGTTTGGCGGCATGCAAGATCTCGCCGCCTCTTGTCCCGTCGCCGTTTCCAATCACGCAACCCTCAGTGCAGACGGCTTCGGGGGCCGAGCCTATGCAGCTAGGATCCCAGAGGCTGACACAGAGGGAGCGAAACAACCGCCTGGCCACAGGTAGATGTCTGTACTGCGGAAAGCCGGGTCATCTCATCGCCAGCTGCCCTACACGCCCAGCACGCACCGCGGTGAGTTCAGTTCCTTTCCCGACAGAAATATCTCCTTTGTCTAAGCTCATGGTGACACTGCTAACACCCGCTCTATCTCTATCGGTACGGGCGCTGGTCGACTCCGGTTCCGCAGGGAACTTCATCTCACAGGCCTGCCTCGACCGGCTACATCTCCGCCGAGAGAGGGGCTCCCAGGACTTAGCTGTGCAGACCATCCAGGGACGCCCGCTGGGGAGAGGCTGGGTGAAGTACTGTGCCCCTGCAATGACACTACAGATCGGACTATTCCACCGGGAGGAGATCAGATTCATGGTGCTCGAGGACTCCACTGTCAGCGTGATCCTGGGAAGGCCCTGGCTTCAACAGCATGCGCCGAGGTGTTCCTGGGACCCGTGTGACATCCTGGAGTGGAGCCCTCACTGCCTCCAGCACTGCCTCTCCGGACTTCCAGCCAGGATCCCCCGAGCAGTAGTGGGTGCGACCCAGGTGGAAGCAGCAACCACAGACACCCAGGTGGAGCTCCCTGAGGAATATCGGGCCTTCGAGGATGTGTTCAGCGCACAGGCCGCCACACGTCTCCCCCCTCACCGGCCGTGGGACTGTGCGATCGACTTGCTTCCGGGGGCGAAGCTACCAAAAGGCCGGATTTACCCCCTGTCAGCCCCAGAACACAAGGCCATGGAAGAATACGTCGCACAGGCCCTCCGTCAAGGGTTCATCGCCCCGTCCACTTCTCCGGCGGCTTCAAGCTTCTTCTTTGTGGGAAAGAAGGACGGTGGTCTCCGGCCCTGCATCGATTATCGGCAGCTGAATTCCCAGATCGTCCCTCTTCCTTATCCCCTGCCGCTCGTTCCGGCGGCCCTGGAAGATCTACGGGAGGCACGGGTCTTCTCCAAACTCGACCTACGAAGCGCCTGCAATCTGGTGCGCATCAGGAAGGGGGACGAGTGGAAGACGGCCTTCATCACGCCCTCGGGACATTACGAATACCGGGTCATGCCGTACGGCCTTTCCATCTCCCCGGCCGTATTCCAGGGGTTCATGAACGAAGTGCTCCGGCCATACCTCCAGAGGTTCGTGATGGTTTACATCGATGACATCCTTATATACTCACGGACTCTGGAGGAACACCTGGACCATGTGAAACAAGTCCTGGGAGCGCTCCGTTCACACCACCTGTACTTGAACCTCTCAAAATGCGAGTTCCACCGCCCTCAGACCCGGTTCCTCGGTTACGACATCAGCTCCCAGGGGATTCAGATGGACGCAGGGAAGGTAAAAACAGTGCGGGACTGGCCCGTTCCGACCACCATCAAGGAGCTCCAACGCTTCCTGGGCTTCGCCAACTTTTACCGTCGATTCATCCAGGGCTACAGCCGGGTCATCGCTCCCCTCACCTCGCTCCTCCGGGGAAAGGTACGCACCCTAAGCTGGACCCGGGAGGCTCAGGAGGCTTTCGACGAGCTCCGCGAGCGTTTCTGCC
>JAAIIK010000015.1:570953-583210 GCA_014706435.1 Silurus glanis
ATCTATCTATCTATCTATCCATCCATCCATCCATCCATCCATCCATCTATCTAATATGATGTGAGGTCCAGTTAACAGCTAAAACAGGTAGAAGTAATAACTACTTTTTACTTAAGTACATGTCAGAGCCAAGACTTCTTTACTTTCACTTGAGTAAAAAAGTATAATCAGTACTTCAACTTTTACCCGAGTATTTTAAAACGAGTATCTGTACTTCTACTTAAGTAAAGGATGTGTGTACTTTTGCCACCTCTGGCATAGACAAATATCAATGCTTTATGCAAATGCATGTTTATTATTCATGAAACCAAACTCAACATAGAGCATGAAGACAAAATATTCGATTAATAAACGTTTTGAAGTAATAATGATGTTTTAAATTACGTAAATTATCAGGACACCAATCGGAACATTTTGCTATGTTTTCACACGGACGAGGTGATACTGGAGAAACTGAACCTCTTATAAGTTTCATATGGATTACAGAATCAGAGAATATTTATATTCGATGTGAATTTGTTTATTTAAAAGTAGACTTTTCGAGCTTTCTATACGTATATTAATTATGTCTGTGAGGCAAATATTCACTGAGATTCAGGGTGTTTTTTTTTGTGTCTCTGTGAAGAGAGGTGACAGAGAAGGCAGAGAGCGCCCCCTGTCTGTTTTTATTTTTACTTTACAAAAGCAAAACGCTTTGTTGTTATGTGTGTACAAATAAAAGTAGACCCTTTAAAGATTTGAATGATGTGTTGCTCTTATCTGTACTTATCAAAAAAGACTAAGTAATTTGTGATAATGTTCATTTGGGCGTTATGAGGGAAAAATGCCAAAAAAAAAAATGCGCCGCTGCGTTTGTCGACCCCCAGAGGGTTAATTGTGTGCATCATGACAAATTTCGCTGCTGATTTGAGACTTGACGCATCAGTAAAACAAATGTTTACTGATTAAAATTTTTTTTGGTGGAGCTTATCTATTTATCTTTTATATCTGAACAAAGAAAAGACATCGTGAATAAACGTGTGTTGCGCTGAAGGTTTTAATTTCGCCTCTTTTATATTTATTTATTTATTTATTTTTATTGAAAATGGTCAAACATGTTAATAAACCAGTGCCTTTAAAATAAATTTGCATTTTGACAAGCAGAGAAAAGATGATGATGATCAGGTGATCAGGAATGTCTCTGTTCTCAGTCATGTTTACATCACTGACTCCCTCTGTCTCATCCACATTAACCCCAGACTTCTCGTTGACATCTGGTGGCTCATTGTGAGCTTCATAAACTAGTCTACATGTGGTGTGTGAGAGCCAGGATATAATACATCAGTGGTAGATTGAAAAATCCACACAATGACAGGAAATAGGCTGATGGTCTGAAAACGGAGCAATGAGAAGGAAAAATAAAATTACATTTTACCAAATAGATTAAAACTAAAGTAATAAGTCTGTTTTGAAAATGTAAGAAGTAGAAAGTACAGATATTTGTGTAAAAATGTAATGAGTGAAAGTATTTGTACTTCGTTACTTTTCACCTCTGGTGTCCATATTAAGCTTCATGAAAATACTCATGGGTTGGAGTGGAAGGTCTTGAGTGACCTGCTATAGAGCTCTGATACTCAACTTCTTTGGGATAAATTGTAATGTTGACTGGCCACAGCCCTCATCAAACTTACATCAATACCATTTTTTTTTTTTATTTGAACTAAAACCCTGGTACCTGAAAGAGCACAAATCTTCACAAGCACAAACCTAGTGAAACATTTTCCCAGAAGAGTGAAGGATATCATATCAGCAATGGGGGCTAAATGTGGAATAGGATGTTTAAAAGGCACATACAAATCTTGGTGAGTTGAATCAAATGAAAAAAAAAAAAAAAAAAATATATATATATACATACAAAAAAATAGCATGATGCACCACATTATAGCATGATGCACCACATTATTGCAAAGTATGTTATATTTCAATGTTTATTAAGTGCATTAGTGTTAATTAGGTGTTCTTGATTCTGATAGGGAAATGCATTGATTGTAGTAGTATAGACCTTTTAAAGTTTCCCCTGTAACAACCTGTAAAGGTTTAAAAAGTACAGCACAAATCAGATAAGACAGTAAAATTTGGGATTCTTAATGTGATTTTCATGCTCTAACATAAAAATGAAGTCAGTTATGACGAATCTGATTAATCTTAATACTTAGACAGTATATCAATATATATTACCTACCATTTAAATTTTCTAGCATTTCATATTATTCCTGGATTTTAATCACAGAAGGTCCAGGTAAACAAAACAATGTTGACTGCTATATGTTGCATCCATAATGAACTGAGAGGCCAATTAATTGCTATGGCTGGCTTATTGCAGCACAGATATATGCTGAAGTTGCTAATTGGTATTGACAGGGCATGATCCAGTCTTTTCAGATCAGCTGAGCTAATCACCCCTGACAGCTATGAGGTGATTTTTGGTGTGGAATTTTACTCATGGGGTGAAAGTTCATCATTTATTCGATGGCTATAAGAAAACAGAGAGAACAGTTACTTTCTTTAAAAATTTATATTAGGGGTTCACTGATTAATACAGACCTGAATTTGTATAGTTTTGTATGATTACAAAAATATATTATTTATAGAGAAAACTATTGTACATTTCATTATCTAGTAAAAATAAGACTAAATAAATTTGTATTATTTATACATTTTATGTTTATTATTAAGCTGTGTATCGAACAAATACAGAGTTTTATTTGTGCATTAGGATTAGAAGCTCCAAAATGACCTCAGGCATGAGTAATATGACCCTGTGGTCACATGACCACTTTAATGCACTGGAGGTCTATTTGGGATGCATGATGGATGAAGCGAGCTACACACTGAGGTCACTTAGCCATCAGATCAAATACACAAAGATATGTATGAATACTGATGGTCTGGTTTACATTCTATCTTTGAGTAGTTGATATCATGTTGATTTGTTAATGTTATTTTATGATCAAGACACAATCAGAAAAATAAAGAACTAAGGCTGCAGCGTAAAACTTTCTATATTGTCTGAGCTGTCGGAGTAGAAGATAACTTGGCAAAAGGTGCATAATGTTAAAATGTCTAAGATTACAATAAATACATTATCAAGGGGTTAGTGGTTAGTCAATCAAATCACCTTGTCTCATTATTTTTGCAAACTGAGCGCCAGATGTACAGGTCAAGAGGCACGACTGAATTACTGCTGATGTATTGACATTGATGAATGTGTTCCTGATGTACGTGCTATAACCAGAGTTTTCAGTTCTGCAAAAAAAGCAGCTCAACTGACAAATAATATTAAAATATTTACCTTCCCTGGATAGTTCTTTCACCTATGACCTAAAAACCTCTCTTATTACAAATTTTCACTCAACATTTTCAACATTAGCACAAGTTAAAAACACATGACAGAAAAACACATAATAATGTGATAATAATAATGCCAAAATAATAAAAAAGAAGGAATTATATAATATATAAATGATGATGAATACTGTATGTATGTATGTATGTATGTATGTATGTGTCATATGTATATATGTATCATGCAGATACAGGTCAAAAGCTTCAGTTAATGTTCAGGCAAACGACAGTATGTAGCTAAAATTTGATTTCTGTGCCTGTGACTTTAACCCTGGAATGTTTTTAGGTACCAGATGGACTGGTTTGAGTATTTCGCAAACTGCTGACCTCCTGGGAATTTCACACGCAACTCTACAGTCTCTCTAGTTTAGACAAACTATGTGCAGAGGGTCTGCAGGCTGAAACATCTTGTTGATAAGACAGGTATGAAGAGAATGACCAGACTCGTCTGAGGTGACAAAAAATCTATAGAAATTCAAAGAAGCATGTCTTATGACAGCTTATAATGTACAACAAATCAGCCATTGAGATGGATGGGCTGCCACATTGGGGTTCCGCTGGTGTTAGACGAGAACAAGGATCTGAGGCTCTCATGTGCACAGACTAAACTTGATGATTGTAGACTGTAAAAAGACAAGTTTTCCCTAATCTTCAGCTGCTCATTTTCAGTTTCTGAAATAGTCCTAGCCCAACCTGGCAGCAACAATCCATGCCATGGTTAAAGTAACAGAGATAAAACTTTTCCTCATTCTGATGTTTGATGTAAACATTAACTGAAGCTCATGACATGATTCTATTTTTTTTTGCTTTCTGCCTGTCTGATTACATAATTGCGTAAATGTGCAGGTGTACAGCTCTTCCAAGCTCTTCCTAATAATATGGGTGTTAATGTATAAAAATGGATATAAATCACTCAAATTAAATGAGTCTCCTCTGTGATTGACTGGGGCAACCGAGACTCAATTTAAGATTCACCTTTTGTCATTAATTATAATATTATTAACATGTTAAAATGTAAGATTATACATATACATTATTATATGATGTGCAACTTTATTAGTTTCGTTTTTGTAAGAACTGAATTTCTTTTGCATTTGAGAGTTTAAAAACAGTTTAACTGTTGAATTGTGTGTATTTCAGTGAAATGTATGCTGTCATTACTGCAAATAAACTGTAATAATATTTTTATTAGAAATTATTAAGCACTATTATGTAAATTTTTAATATTAATATATTTTAATTACCCAGATATAACTTGTAAAATGTATTGAAAAATTATTTATAAACTATAAACTTTTTCTCATGGCCAGCCAGAACAGAGATTGATGTCACTGCCATCTTTGTGAAATGGTGCTTCAGTCCTTCAGTTAGGAGTAAACTGTCTTCCAGAAGATAATGTGCTAATTGTAAACTCTACAAACACAGCACCAAAGCAAGAAAAATCTCCTCTTCTGCCTGTCCTCAACATGGATTGATGGCCTCCTTACTTTATAGAAGCTATATTGATTGTGACGGTGCTCGTCAGTGGTGCATAAAATTAACACTGTGTTATAGAGCATGGATTTCTGTCAGGGTCTGACAAGATAACCCATTATCGGGCCAATGCTGCTAATTTGTTTTTGTTTATTCCGAAACGTAATGTAACTCTGCTTGCGCCCTCCCCTTCCACCCATCTTCCCCCATGATAACTCTATTACCTGCAAAACTCAGGCAAAATCATTGACAGCCACTAATCTTGGCCCGGCTCCTAATTACATCAGGTTCTCAACCCTTAATTAACCAATCTTTACTCCATTTTAGCTGCTTAATGCTGCACACACGCCTGGCATCATTAGTTTAATTACCAGTGTTTGCAGAGTAGGATTTTGACCTTTGTCCTGACAAGTCATCTCTTTCCCTCCGTTGCTTTTCCCTTTTCGGTAGTAATTGCTGAATTTCCTGCCTTAATGCTTAACACGTGTTTTGACCAATTGCCATTTCCTGATGATCAAATTGTAATTTCTAAGGCAACAAGAGAGGAATGTATCTTTATTAGGGCTGCACCTGATAAATAAGAATATTTACCATTTCCACCATTGCTCTTTAAAATCATTACAGGTTTTAAAGGTTGTTAAAATTACAGAAAGCCCAACAAGCCCAACAGCTACATCGGCTAAGCTAACTACTAAGCTCAATGATTTTTTAGCTTAGAGCTTTGTTTAGCCACTGTAGGTGGCTAAACAAAGCTCTTTGCTAACAGTATAATAAATAAGGTTAGGCTAGGTGTTACATAATGTGATATATGTATATGTCCAACAAAGCGAACTAGGTTAGAATGTTGTGTAGACCAGCTACAAGTCTGATAGTTTAAAAACATATTGTATAAACCTGGGTTAGTAGCATGCTAGCTAACAGCTAATGCTTAGCAAATGCTAGCTAATTGCAAGAAGATTGAAGAATAAATAAACAAATAATAATAATAATAATAATAATAATAATAATAATAATAATAATAAAAAATGCTTTTAATCAAGTGTAAAAAAAACAACAACACTTTAAATACATTAGACCTGTATATATTTTAAGTGATAATATTTTCACATTGTGGCACGATTTGAGCTCTGACATTACCTTTATTCCTCTATTTCAACCTGTTAAATTTAGGAAAATTTGGAGGCTTGTCTGCAAAAAAATTAATTCAATTACAGCCATTAGATTAGCATCAAGAATATCAATAATTATCTGGTATTATAATGTGCAATAATAATAATAATAATAACAACAACAACAAGAACAACAATAATAATTATTATTATAGTTATAATGATTATTAATTTATATTTATATTACATATATATCACTTGATTCTGATT
Organism: Silurus glanis; assembly: GCA_014706435.1. Taxonomy (NCBI): domain Eukaryota; kingdom Metazoa; phylum Chordata; class Actinopteri; order Siluriformes; family Siluridae; genus Silurus; species Silurus glanis. Next base: position 577,190 of record JAAIIK010000015.1, read on the forward strand.
TATTAGACGGTGAAGAGGTTCAGCTGTAATAAAATTTCAAGTCATGTTTTGTTGCACTTCTGTTCCATTATGGTTTCAATAACAACAGCATACATTGGCACATGCGGCACATACGCAGGATTAAGGACATTAACTTGTCTGTGAGGTGTCTCTAGTTGTAGTGCTTTGTAACAGCGAGAGGTAAAGCTGCAATTTTAGGCTGTCAGCCTTGTTAAAGTCTTTAGGATAATGGGCTTTCCATGTTCCTGGTAATATAAAAAAAACCCTGCATTTTCATTTCTATTAACTAAATCAGAGAGAAAGAAAAAAAAGGAGGGAACAGCTGTTTAAAGATGGTAGTGTATAAGTGAGAACATGATTGAACGTCACATTATTAATTGTAAAAAAAAAGTGTTAGTTTTGGTTGTGCAAGTGCAATAAAGCACTTTAGGACACTAGGTAAAAATAATCAATGGTGTGGTAATACATTATATTTTCTATTACAGCCAATCCCTTAGAGTTCCCGATACTGAACATCTTTTATTCCCAACAATATATTATCTATTAATCTTTGTGTCATAACTAAATGCTTCCTAGTAGTTACTAAATAACTTCTAATATAGTATAATATTTTGATATAATATAGCATAATAGTTGACTTTTATATCAAAAGAGGGCTTTAATTCTTATTATAATAATTTGATTATATTAATATTCTTTTATTATCAAGTAATGACTATAACACTCAGTTGCTTGGTAAAGTTGAAAGTAGTACTTTATTTCTAATTATGCTACAAGTTAATGGCAAAACAAACAAACAAAATCTTTCACCGGTTTTTTTTTTTTTCTTACTTTTTTAACCCCTGAGCACCACAATCCAGCTTTCCCATAATGCACTGGATCATCCAAATAAAATAAAAAGAGGAATAGAAAGAAATTTTCCGAAGCTTCATACACAGCGAATAAAGAATCTAAAATCTACCATCATAGCATTGTGTACATATTTAACATAGTAAACATAGTCTTGTAAGCACATGAGTGAACCCTTTCTTCTTCTTTTTTTTTTTTCAACATTCAACAAAATGATTTCAACTTTGTTAACAAGCTTTCCGATGTTGAACAGTTTCTTTATAAAAAGCTTTGGTTTTACAAGAATCGCGCTGACTCATGTTCTCGTTTCACAGTCGACAAATACTCCAGATTTGCACAGACATCTCTGCAGTTTAGAGATGAGATATGAAGCGGCATCTATGTGAAAAGATATCAATCTGTGCCATAGCTGCGGAATAAAAACCAAAGAAACATCTCTTAGAGCACAACACTTTGTGACAACACGACTGTGCCCCATTCTGTGTTCCACATATGCCCTTCAGTTTTTGTTTCTATACATTGGATAAAATACGGTCATGATCTAATGTAATGTTGTGCTAAATTCAGGACACATTTTTTACATTCTTACGGTTGTCACTTGTCAACCAAGGCCTGAACTGTATATATAATCAAGTTTTTTGTGTATTTAAATAAAGGTGGCAAAAATTAATATTTGAATCAATGAAAAATAAGCAAAGTTAGTTGCAGATAATATAACTGAAATCCCTAAACTTCAGTAAAATGTTCATAGGGCACTTTTAGGCATTTAGATCTTAAGTCTTGAAGCCTTTCTAATAAGATAAAACAACTTTTTTTGGGGTTTGCTGGGTTTTTATTTATGGGGATTACTGCAGCCATTTACCAGGGAATGAAACCTAGCTAATGCAAAACCCAACAAATGTAATGCAAAGTGTGTTGGTATTTTAAAGTTTAAGAACAATGCTGTTTTATTTAATATGAATGAGCTCCTAAGACAGCTGTCGTTGCTTTTCTTGCATTTGGGCTTCACCTTGACCATCTTAGGATTTCATACAACATGGCTCAGGTAAATCATTTGAACTTCATATCATGTGATCAATCGTGCAACTTGCTTTTGGAAACTCCACCCTTGCTCGTCTTTTAAACCCAGGTAAATGCTGTGCATGCAAACAGTGATTCAAGTAAACACTGGAGTTTAACAATTATAAGAACTTTGCCAAGACCACTGTGCATATGCAGATGCTTAAAATCCACATAACATGGTTGTTATTGGTTAGGCTTCTCTTGTAAGGTGTACTTAAAGCAATGATTCAGATCATTCATATCATAAACAAACCATTCACTAATAAATCGCTCAGAATAGATTGTATATGTACAGTTCTGGCATTTCTTTTTCCGAACCACACATAAAAATGCCACAGACAAAATTGAACAAGAAATGCACATTACACTGTGCCCTGTGTTGTCTGCAGGCCTGTCTTTCCATATGTACGTCTGATGTACAGCCTTAAAAGTTACACTTAAAAATTGTGGTCATGTTCATTGGCACAGTCTACAACAAATGAGGTAGATGCGTATTAATATAATTCCCTTCTTTGGTATAATAATAATACAAAATAGGGAAAAAAAATCCAGTGATCTGTTAAAACAAAAGCTTTGATTTTTTTCAAGTGGCTTCAAAAAAAGAAATGAAATAAAATGAGGTATACCTTGTAAATTCATCATCTATTACACGTATGTACAGGTACAATTGTGAGGTATCTGGCTGCATTTAAAATAATCTTTTTTTTTTTTCTCGTTTTTTTTTTTTTTTTCAACCATGGAGCTGCTCAACGATGCATCCCAGGATTTAAAAAAAAGTCTAAAACAGCAAAAAAGAAAATTATCATAATAATAAATAGAATTTGAAATTATATGCTTTACAAACTTCTGAAAGAAAAAAAAAAAGAATAACAACAAAAAAAAAACCTCAAATATCATTAAAGACAAAAATAAAATTGGAGCAAAAGTATAAGGTAACAAGAAAAGTAAATCAGAAATCTGACTCAACTTACAATAGAAGATAAAGTCTCATATTTTTAACTACTGTTTGGGGTGTGTTTTGTTTCTCCTAACCACATATGTATACGTTTTCCTCATATTAGGGAGTTGCATTGAAGTGCTCAGCCAGTTTTCATAATAAAGTCCTAAACTACACAATCCCAAAACAAATGATTTTACAACTGATGTAGCTATGAGAAACCTATTTTGACCAGAATGATAATTTAAATGAAATAAAAAACTACATTTTATGAACACTTATAAACCTTGGTATTAAACTGAGGCAGAGGAGGTGTGAAAGTTTCTGTCAGCTTAGGTAACAGCCTATCACCAAATACTACTATATCTGTATAAGATATAAATGACTTATGATTGTCCCAATATTTGTGGATTATGTGGCATTCAAGGGATTACTCATTTCTGTTCATATCTAATCCTTTTTTAACTCTAAAGAAAGTTAAAGCTAAAATATGACAGAATTTGCATTTATCTCCCTGACTATTTGATGCCCCAAGTTAAGCGGAATGTGCTTTTTCTACCACTGATATAGTCATTTTGTGATTTAGTTTAATAATCTTTACCATTGCATATTTCATTTCTGCACAGGCATCATCTAAACATGATGATACTGGGAGAATATGCATGTGCACAATATCACAATGTTATTCATATGTTCTTTGGTATTTTGGTATTAAAGCTAGTCTGATTCACGTGAACGGAATGATAAAGAAGGACAAGGGGTATTTTCATCTTTAACATCAGATCAATCTTCATTTCAAGAGTCCTGTCTGTGAAATATCATCGTCCTTTCCTGTTATCTTACAGCTTCTTGTCTTCTTGGCACTGTACTCAAAAGTGAGTCCTGAAAGCCTGCACAGTATGTATACTGAACATTCTTCATATATGCTGGAAGTACTGTTTAGGTGATTGATTGGCTTTGCATGGATGGGAGGGTGATGTGTAAAAAAAAAAAAAAGTGGGAAGTCACCATCAGAGAATACAAAAAGAAATAAAATAAAAAAATAAACACACACACAGTCTGGAGAGTTTAGCAGCCTGCCTTTTGTCTTTGGGAAAACAAGCAGGGTTTGGTAGGGTTGGCTTAAGGCGAGGCAGTCGGTCCGTGCAAGGAGGAAGAGGAGGAGGACGAGGAAGAGGACGGCTTGCTGTGGCTGAGGAGACCAGGGCTGTTGCTCTTTCCCTGAGAGCTGACATGAAGAGGACCTCGCTGGCTAGCTGGCATCACAGAGATGGCTGGCTTACGGGCAAACAGGATCCCTGGAAGAAATGTGTGATAAAAAAACGTCATCAGTTTTAATTTCGAATATATTCGAAATCACATTTTCATTATTGTTTAACACAATTGAAGCATTTATCTAACACCAAAGATGTCAAATGATAAAATGATCAACTTCACTCAAGTGCAAAAAATAATGAATTTTTAATAGTTTTAATTGTCATAATGGGTTTTCACCAATTAATATGTCACCTGGAAGTCATGTGAGCATCATTTCAAGTGTCAGATCTAAAGTTAATAAATATGAGGTAATAAAGTCTACATTTAAGAGTAGAATTGCTGACTAATCTCAACTGTTATTAAAATAACAGCAAAGAGGTATTGCTAACACTAATCCCAGAAATCAGTTTGAGTTTAAGCCTTAAAACATAACAATTAAAATGAAATGTCCAATATTGATAAGAATATCTTCTTTGTATTATTTAAAGTATTTCTAATTTTGTAAAGTTCTGACACATTTGGACACCTTGTTATTTATTTGTACTTTTCCTAACAAACTTTAAAATCTTGCAAACTTTTTAAGGTAATCAGACAAAATGTCATATCTTGAAATATCCCGGAGTAGCCCCTGATGGGTTCTATCATTTGCTATATTTGACATCCATTATTTCCCCACCGGGTTGGACAGATGACATTCGACGAGAAACAGTAATTGATTGACAAAGAAAGAACATTTAGCTGTGGTCTTTTGCTTCAATTGAAAATGCCCACTTTAACTCAATGTCCTTTCCAGCAAAAGTTTCCCAGCACTTATAGAGTGCACTCCAATGGACCATCCTCAGATAATTACAGTCACTTGTTTGCCAGGCACAAGCACTGTATCCACCTTAAGCAGGGGCTTCTTCCTTTCAGGCACGAAAGACAATAAGCCCCATCGACCTGGCAGCAGCTGGACGCCAATTTCTAGATATTTAACTTTTTTAACTCTATTGGACTTGCCACTTCATTACGATAGATTTTATAGCAAAGACATCAAATTGTGTGGAGGACTAAACGCACGGGGGTGCTGCTATAACTTATTGAATTTCCTGCCCGCAATTACATCAGCAAACGGCCGCTCTATTTACCTGTGTAGACAACTCCATTTATTTCTATTGACATGTTGATGCTGCTAATGCCGTTGGTAGACAGGTTCAATGCAGTCTCTTGTCTGTCATCTGTCAAGAGAGGAGCCGGAGAGAGCAAGGGTGAGAAAAACTCAATATGAGCATTTATAAAAGGAACACAAGAAGCAAGAGGAGCGCGCCATCAACTATTGGCGATAACTCATGAGTGACAGGATAAGGAGCAGTTTATTAAAAGAGTTCAGAGGAAAAGAGGGGGAGGGAAAGAAATACTCAAAATCATGTCAAATCTATTTGAACTTTCCAGTTATCTCAGGAAACGGTATTACACTGAGGGTTGAAATTATAAAACGGCGCCGTTTGAGCGCCGTCGTACTTTGCCCACTCATTAACAACATTAAAACATCCATTACATTTCAGATTTCAACCCAGACTGAGACAAAATTATTTGTTTCCATCATATTTTTTTTTGGATGTTGCGACTACATTAAAGGTTTTAATGTCTATCATTTCTCTCTCGTGTGTCATTACAGGGGGACTCCTAAATGTATTCTCAGACATAGTTTGAGCAAATAACATTTAACAATAATCTTTAAATTGCAGAGTATTTGACTGCATTACATCAAGCTCTACACCATGCTATAGAATTATATTCTATTTTCCCTCTCATATGGTACATAAAGTGTAGTCTGTCATTATGACTGATACAAAAGGAATAGTTGTGCAGAAATAACGTATTACTCATGAGAGAGAGAGAGAGAGAGAGAGAGAGAGAGAGAGAGAGAGAGAGAG
>JAAIIK010000015.1:592356-605205 GCA_014706435.1 Silurus glanis
CTATCTATCTATCTATCTATCTATCTATCTATCTATCTATCTATCTAGCATTTTCCAACATCACCCACAATGGTGATAGTTACATTACATTTTCATGCTAATTCCACTGTCAACATCACACTTGACAACTAATTAACTAAACTTTCAATTACCAAGTTGCATCTCTGCTGTTTGTACTGCATTCTGAGACTTTGAATCCAATGTTAGCTGTTTCCACTACTTCTGTACTTGATATCACATTAATGTGGCATTGAATGTGATTGGAAAATAGTTCGTAAGTAAATTACTTTTGCTTGTTATGTCTTGAGATCACTGAAAATGTTTTCACCGTTTGCACTCACAATGAACCGCACAATGAACAGTGTTTGCATGTGATGTGACTATGGCAAAAAATTCTTCCAGAAACAAGAAAAATACATCAACAGCCAATTAATGGCAACAAACCTTATGCTTCATTATAAATATATTTACTGTTTGAGAGTTGACTCTGCTTTTAATGTTAAACCGCTCTCAAAACATTGTCTCTGGAGGATAAGTGAGTGTGTGCCTCTTATAATCATCACTTAAACACAGATCCATTTGTGTGAGGCTGCCAGCCATTTTGATTTGAAAGCAGATACGGCCATCTCAATCCACACGAGGCCAGCGTGACAAACGAATCGTGTGTGGCGAGTTATGATTGATGATGGCAGGGGCTAAGTGACACTCGGAAGGCGAATGACCTTTGAGCTCAGGCTAGGTCCATAGGGGCCTATAGAGTAAGTTCACTTTCAAGCCAAACGCAGCAGGGGATCCTTCGAATGGCATTGATTTTTGATGTGAACCTGACAACCTGAAGCTTTTTTTTCAGGTTTTAATTTCCATATTCTACCTAGCAGTTTGGTAGCTCCCTTATTCTGAAATGATAAAAAAAATATGGTTTCTGTGGTTAGAATTTTAAGCTAATGTAATAGATAGTTTATTGATCACTCTTTATTGAAGTTACTCAAGGGTTCTTCAGATGGCCAATAATTTAAATTCTTTCTTCTACAGTTCTACATAAAAAAAAATAAATAAAAACTCAAACCAAATCCTACAACATCCTTTTTCTCTTTTTTTCACAGTAGAGAATGTTAGTATTCCTAAAAAAATAAAAATAAAAAATCACCCCTAAAATCTACATCAGAAACATGCTTAACTTGGCCTATTCATATTTCTCAAACCTTTAATAATAATACATATGCTTTTCATGAACAGTAGTAATTATAATACTGTATATTCAATCTGTAGTCAATAAAATTATGGTGCATTGTTCTGATCTTTGAATATTTAATTTACAAAAGCATTTATAAACGGAATTTGAACAGTGACTGAATACAAAAGCCTCAAAGAACCTTTTTGATTGAGTGCAATGTTTTCCATAATAAAAGCGTTATAACGCTATCAAAATGTTATTCATTCTTCACAAAAACAGCCTGTTTGTTTTTTTCTTTTTATTATTTTATTATTCATTATTTTCTCTTCTATTACTATTCATTGCAGAAAAAATTATATTGTATCTAAATTAGAGTTATTGTAATTTATCAACAATAATAACCATTTGACCACCATTTTGTTTTATAAATAAAAGTAATTCTTTGCAATGTACTGCTTTTAACAGTAATAGTTATTTCTGCAGTACAGTGTTTGCTATAACTCTGATTTAAGTGTCATTAAAGAGAACACTAAACTAAATTGAAGGCTTCTTCCTACTTAATCTACAATCTAATTTGAATCCACCTAGTTTTATCTACTGTATTGTACTCTATTTTACCTGACACACAATCAGCTCCCTCAACACGCAATATAACCAGGGGTTAAAATCGAGTTTCACTCAAGAGAGCTCAGCTACCCCGTCTATGGCTTGTTTGAACAGCACATGCAGCTTGGCTTTAATACCATAACTTGATGGAAATGGAAGTCTCTAGCAAGACATCCTATAGATAATAATAATCATTAAAACATATAAGACAGATGCCAAAAATAGCACATTTTGGAATTAAAATCTTGCCTCATAACCAACTGTATACGCTGGCATTGGAGCACGGCTGCAAGGTGCATTTTTCTTTTTTTGCACTTTGGTCAATGCAAGATGTTCTAAAAAAAAAAAAATCTAGAAATTGCTTTTCAAATTATATTTCATAACACTGAGAGCTTTAGTCAGAAACAGATACAAAAAACATATGCTATAACTATAATATGTTCATTACATTAATATTCATAACTCTTAGATAATAAACTAAATAATAAACAACACTCATGAAAAAAGGTCCTCCAGTTTAGAAATGACCATTTAACCACCGCCTATTGTGTACATCACAACAAGCAAGAATACAATCACACCCTCATGCTTATGTAACTAAGCTTACACTACACTAGCGTGTGATGCTGCAATAAAGTTTCACAAGATGTATTTTAATCACAGATACACTGAAGGTGTATTCAAATGAAGCCTATAGAATACTAATGCATCATGAGATCGGATTGTTTGTCTTGCCTTCCAAACCACAGACCACATCTGTTAACATATATGGGGCAACTCCTAACATTAATTTGCTCTAACAGTTGATTCCTTCATGAACAAACTGAATAATTCCACTCGGCCTTAAAAAATACTGAAATAAACACATTTACACATCTGGAATTGAGTGACAATGCAGAGTTTTTCCTGAACTCTCACTCAGCTTACTGCTAATTTGGTTCATGCTAATTATTGCTCATCTGCAACCCGAAGAGAAAGCAAAAAAAAAAAAAAAAACACAAACAGAGAACAGGATGAGGAAATAAATGTCTTCTTGTAGATCTTTTCTAGACATTTTTTAGGACTGTTTTAACATGTCCAATCTTTTTAATTTGTCATTTTAAAAAGATTTAGTTAACAATAATTAGACATTGAAAAGCCATCATAAAGGGTGTGTTATGATATCAAGAAAACCTCAATACAGACACAACAGGTTTCAAGCATTGTCCATTTTCCCAAAATATTTTCTGAATTTCTATGCTTGTCTAGACTTTCCTGATGTTCACATAAAGCATGATATAAAAGGGTTCATTCCTCAGTTTGTGTTCTGTAAATTTTTTCAATAAAAATCCAGTGATGGGTATCTCAATGAGAGACTTTATTCTGTTTGGATGTTTAAAATTCTTGTAAAAATCTTAAAACTAATCTTGATACAGCCATAAACAGGACATATGGCTATACGGTGTGCTGGGTGTGTCTCTATTTTTTGCATGTCTGGCTTTCAACTGGCTTTCCATTTGCGTACATTGAAGGCGTTTTTGCTCGCAAAGGATTACCTGGTTAAAAATGGAGGTGCTGTAGCCCAAAGTTTACTCCCTTTGTGACGTGAAAATGTAACAGGACCTGCATCTGGTCCCTGTGTGTGAAAAGCTATTATTGGCCTTAGCCAGAGGGGGTTAGATAACAGACGATGCTATACAACATCAACTTATCCCTGATAACAGTGTTTAGTAGATCACTGATTATAGCAAATTCCTGATACAGGACTTTAAAAATAAAAGTCTAAATACAGCTTCAGGTTATATTTCCACTGTGATGTTCTTAAGAAGGTTGCTGATTTTTCCAACGTTAGCCAAGCTGAAAACAAATTAATAAAATTTTCTGAAGATTAAAATTATGGCTTTAGAGACAGATTTTACATTTCTGGCATTTGGCAGACACCCTTCTTCAGAGAGATTTACAATTATCTTATGCATTATCTCATACTGAGCAATTGAGTGTCTCTGCTAAGGGCCATTGGTGCCAGCACAGTGGTGCTTAAACACTGAGATACCGCTACCCCATTTGACCAACACTGATTTAAAACATAGGTAGTACAATTCAAAACTTAAAAACAGGCATATAATAAAAAAAAAATGCTAGCACTCTAGATTGTTCCATCTTTTTTTTTCTATTAGAGTCTAGAATATACAAAACATGAAATAAAATTCAAAGCATGTTGTGATAAACAAATGTTTTTTGTGTTTACTTCAGAATCTTGCACTCTTGCACAGAATGCACTCAATAGTCATAAAATGTAGTCTTTTTTTTTCATATAAATGAAAATATTTTCTAATAATTAATCCATCAAAAACACAGTCACAATAATTTACATTGTTTACAATAATTTACACGACTCAAGGCATATTTAAAAAACAAACAAACAAACAAAAAACCCCAGAGTAACATTAAGGTTAAGATTGAGGTGGGGTTAGTGTTTGTACCTTTTCTTACAACTTTTGTATGAAATATAACAAAATCCAAACAGTTAATTCAAACATGTACACATTTTCAATGGGATAAATAGATAGTAAAACTCAATGGTGGAAAATACGCAACAATTAAATTATCTAAAAGTAATAAATAATAATACATCATAGTTTATAAGTTGCATTGAATGTTGTGTAATGTTTGTGAAAAACAAGTTAGTTCCTGTTATCATTATTGAATTCACAGTAAAACAAGTGAAGAAATCACAGTGACAACTTTCATTGTGGCAACACAATGAAAGCTTTAATTAGATCTTCTGTGAAACATAAAAAAACTTTCAGGACTATTCATACAAATGTTCTGTGGAAAATCTAAAACAATGTTAATCGGAGCCACAATGTCAATCACAGCACCACCGACCACATATTTTAAAATCTTTATTTGCAGTACAGCAAGTTTGTACTGTTGACACACCCTCGATATAACATTTATCTCCCTGCCACTGTACTCTCTGCCAGAGTACACACAAACCTTGATTCATACAAGCCACCAGAAAATGGACAGGGGGGACTTGACATGGGAATGTAGAACTATGAAAAAAGGCCGCCAATTGGCATTCGGTCTTGTCAAGCTCACTCAATAAGCAGGTAACTCATGCAGGATATCGAGTCGAACAACAGCACGCACATCTCCCATCAATCACATGACTCACAAAGAAACGTATAATCTGCTTTATTCGTAAATGGTAGGCTTTGGCAACAAATCCACCCCTGTTTAATAAAAGGCCATTGATATGATTCAGCCGTGCCAACCGTAACTTATAAGGCAGCTTAATACCAAACGACATCACAGTAACCTACTGTAAATGGGTTTCAGCATGATTCAGTCGCACACATTAATCATTCAGCCATGCTGTTTCTTACAGACTCAAAAATCAATTATATTAATGGACATATATTGAATATTTAATCGATGATTTTTAACAATTGAAGCAGAGAAAAAGAGGACAAAAAACTGAAAGCGATTTTTTTTATAACCTCAGTACATTTATGAGAAATAACAATTATATTATTATTCTGGTATTTAAATAAGATTGAGTGACATATATCAGGATAATGGTTTGTGATAAACAACATGAATAAAAAAATGTTTATAATTATGTTTTGTTTTTGTTTTAATTTTGTACATTCTTTTTTCTTGACACGTACAGGCTCATATTTTGTCTTTCTGCATGACCTGATGTGAAAAGACCCGATCCACTCCCACATATTTATGGCATAGCATCACTAGACAGAGCGACTCCTAACAGCCTGTCTCTCTCGGATTAGCCAGTGGCGAAACAAAAACAGTGTAAGCCATAATAAAACCAAGCTCTGCATTCCTCTCATCAGAAAATTTACCAAAGCACTTGTTTCTCACATATTTGTGCAACTATTGTAAAGATTTTTGTAAAACAAATATTTTAGATATTATAAAAGTATGGCAGGTAAAAAAGACCCACCGATGGCAGGTAAAAAAGACCCACTCAAGTTATTTATATATGCCAGGAATATACTGAAACATTAACACCACTTGTCATATCTATAAGTACTCTCATGTTATGCATTACTAGTTGGCATTTAAGCAACATAATAATTTTGCAAACAATAGACATTATTGCAGCATACCTCATGTCACAGTTGCAGTGCATACACTCCTAGGCAAAAACAGTGGATCAAGCCCAAAATTACTAAAATATTAAATGTAATATAGTGAAATATTTTCAGATTCTTAAAAACAAATCATTGGTCCAAGAATGAAAAAGAATTCTCATGCAGGCTTGAGATTTCTATCATCAAATTTTTATCATCACATTTTTGCTGTAGTGAACTGCTCTTCTTTTAAAACTTATGATAATGTCTAAAACAAAACAAAACAAAACAAAAAAAAAAAAAAATAAATAAATAAATAAATATATATATATATATATATATAATGTATTTTTTTTTCTTTAAAAAAATAGTCATTATTTGGTACACACCTGATGACCATCAAGAACCTGATAAGCAAGCTCATAAATGAAAAAAGAGGTCTACAGCATTTGTTTAATTCTTGCTGACCAGTGATTTGTTGTTAAACCATTAAAAAAACTTGTGATATACCATTTTTGGCTTGGCCCATTATTCCTATTGGAGTGTACATTTTAAAAATAATATGTTGCAAGCAATTTCAGATATAAATTGCACCGAGGTATACTAATCCATATTAAGAAGGTCATTAGCATGAAGTTGAGGAACGATACAGACAGGAGGCTAAATCTTAAAATGGTCAGGGATACAAAGCTGTCATTGACGGATTAAGTATTCGGCTTCTCACTGCTTACCCCCCACTCGTTCACCTGAAGGAATTTGCGGGAATCTTTGTCTAAATACACTCACTAAATGCTCACAGAGCCACGAGCGAGCCATGTCGAACGAGTGCTAAGCACCTTTCCGACGAGCATGTTCCAACTGATTCATGTAGCCATCTAAATATTTATGACACCTGTCCACATCCAAGTTTTGTCAGGGGGATAATAATGAATAATGAATTTCTGTTTTGACTGGTTATGCCATGCAATGTTAATTTTGAGCATGCTTTGTGTAAAGGTACGATGTTATAGTAAAATAATCCAATGGGGTGGTGTGATGCAGCCTGAAATTAACCTTCAGTTTCTGATACCATCCCAAATCCCAAGATGTTTTATTCTCTTTATACCATAGCGAGTTGTCAAGGATTGCGATTTTTTATTTACATTATGTGACACTATATGAGGAATTAACAGTCATATTTTTGTTTTTTTAATAATTCGTTTTGTACTGTTACCAACTTCTTTTTCCGCTCTCTTAAAATTTATATTTAAAAAATCACCCACTTGTCACGACAGCTTGTCATGTAACTGAGCATGCAAACTCTAAAGACTTGCTTAACTCGACCTTAAACGTTAAATAAATATATAATTTTTAAGAGCTTAATTTTTGTTAAATAACAACAACAAAAAATCTGTTTATTATGAATAGCTACTGCTATACATGCCCCTATGCTAAAGCTTTTACTATGGAAATCATAAGGTATAAGAGCAAGGACATATAATATATGATAATCCTTTGGTTAAAAATTAAGTAACACTACTGCCACAGCCTTTATACACAGTTATTAAACCCCATACTGACTAAGTCAGATTACCAAAAAAGGTTAATACACCGTATTTCTTAAACACCATTTGCATTTGCATGTTTAGGATGAATGCACATATTAGGATTTAGAATACATTTAGGATGAATGCACACTTCCACACGTAATCTGAATATTACCATCCTCTGTATTGTTGTTTTTTTCAATACTACGTGCCACCCTTTTTACATAATATGCCATAAACTTCATCTATTTGTCATAAACTGTTTGAAGGTAATGCTCACTGAAACTTCTATCTGAGGAAAAAAAAATTCTTACAATGTCGAAATGAATTTATACATAGCAAGATAATAGCAGGATGTTATCCTCCCTGTCTGGCAAGGCCTTTCCTTCTGGGCCATTTTTATGTAATCTGAGCATAATTCTAACGGCAACAGTGGCAACATGTTGTGTCTGATAGCACCACAAGCCAACGGTGAGACGCTAATGGCAACATTGTTTTATAGATCTCAAACCAAGGCTTAAGCAGGAAACCCAGACTTGGAATCACAACACCATCCTTACAGTCCTGGGTTTTCATCAGAACAATTAACCTCGACTTTCTATTGTTCATTCTAGCTCCAAGAATGTGCTGTTGCCACTTTTACAACTCTTTGTTTTCATAGAGGACGGCAGTAAATAGTAGATAGTGCAGTTATAAAGACGATGTGTTTTGTCACTTCACATGAGGCAACAGTTTAGACCACAGTATAATTTGATGGTGTTTTAGTAACAACTGAAAACAGAAACAGTGACAACAGTAGTAAAGGGTATCATTTTTTAAAAGTCTTACCTCTTTTCTGCATGAAACTGAAGAGGTCATCGAGAAATTCTTTTCTTTTTACATCATCATCGAGCTCATACAACTGAAACAAACAGAACAAATAACATAAGCTCTTTTAATGTAGTAAACGTCATGCTTTTACTGTCAGTCATTCAACGTGTGAATGTATGTTGAGTTTATCATGTGATAGATAATGAATGTATAGAAACTAATTCGGATTCCACACAAACCCTTTAAGAGCTTAATTAAATCTTTTTTCTGCACTTGTAACCTCTTAGCTATGGATGTGGTGCAATGACACAATATTTATCTGTCTAAATTTAGTGTTCCAAGCATTCGTTTCTGTATCTGGAATAAAAAACATACTGTAGTCGAACTGTTTAACTTGAAGTGGGTGTGTAGGAAGTGGTAAATTAAATATGAATCCTACCACTCTGCTCAGTGAACCATTCATAATAGATTTAAACAAAAACGAGAGCAGGAAATACACAACTTCCCGACTATATCGATTTTAGTTCCAGGTCCAGTGCCACATTAGTACAAAATGTGGAATTGAGGATTTCTATTACATGTTACATTTTAAATTAACAAGGCAACAGATTGCAATTGTAGTCATAATCTTATATCATAATAAATTATTCGCACAGAAATTATATTATTTTATTAACAAAACTGTGAGAAATTGTTTAGTCACTTACATTCCCACCCCCATGGAACTAAAGACTTTTTACATGACTTTTTCTCAGCATCGGCATGTCCATTATGTCCCCCATTTCTGCCCTATTCACCAAACTGGCGCTGAGTCGAAAGATTTTTTTAAAGCTGCTTCCTGAAAGAGTGGACTGTAACCTGATGGAAATACGCTGCTCAACCTTCGCTCACAATAAGTCCCAGTCCATGTTACCGGGAGTGCAGGTCGATAGATGAAAACAGAAGGATGACCTTTGAAAACAGCAGGGCACATGGAATGAGGCCCCAGAGATAATAACTGATCATTTAGAGGTGTATTAGCTGTCACCAATCTTAAAGGACCAATGCAATCAATGCTGCAGAGAAAAACGTCTCAGAGGAAGTACCTTGAAAAAAGCGAGGAGAAACAATGAAAGAATAGTTTTCTTTCGGAATATGTAAGCAAAGTGAAATAGGTCTTGGCAGAAAGATATCTATTCGTCAAGCATTTATTTTTTGTTTATTCAATAAGCTTTCATGAAGAACACATTAAAGTTTGCCAGTAATCTGTGCTTGACAAGTCATTGGTACACAATGTACCAGGATTTCTGACAAGCCGAACACGATCAGTGATGCATGAGATACATAAATCTAACTTGAAAATCCTGCATGTCTTGTTGCTAATGAATAAAAAAAAAATGTTTTAAGAAAAAACTAATTGAAACACAAGTCTGGTCACAATCGTTTACACTTATAGCATACAATTAAGATTTTCTTGAATTTGCGCAAACAATATTACCAAGCATCTTTCTGTTTGTCTTGTAATTGAGAAAATAATATCTGCATGACTTGTAGGACATGACTCATATAAGTGGTAAAATGCTTAGGGTCAATGTAGTGAATTATGCATTATAAAGGATGGAGGTGATGTTACAGTGACTCCGTTTTTTTTTTTTTGAGGACAGCAGTTGGCTAGAGATGAAGTAATTACGCCACAAGCTTCCAATCCATGTGTCATAATATGTTAGACCACAATGACCACAACATTGCTTTAAATATTAACCGGTGGAAAATATCATACATTAGGCTTCTGCTTCCTCTTTCCAGTACCCCATCATGTTTACGTTAAACCTGTTTAGAGCAATCGCTGTAAAAAAAAAAAAAAAAAAAAAGGCATGCACATGCACATTAAGATTTTTTAATTTTTTTTTATACAACTATGATATGCTACTTTATTTTATGGTGATATCACGCAGGAAGAATCCCTGTAACATTACACTGATATAATAAAAAAAAAAAAAAAAGTGAGGAAAATCCCAAAGTAATAATTCAAGTTTAGAGTCAGTATATTAGCAACAGCAATAAACTACCCTGTCAAATTGAACATGTAGACAGAACACAACAGGAGCGCTTGTATAAGTTATGCTTGAGGGCAGCAGGTCGGGATGTTTGAGCCGATCCAGTACGAGTGAGTCCCATTGTGTTTCTGCGTGTGTGGGTTTTAGAAACTACAAGGCTTTTAAATTGTTCCTCCCAGTCCTTTTTTTGTCATGGGCTGCTTACTGCGTCAGTCTCTTCCAGCTCAAAACTAAGTGGTCGTGCTGAGACTTGACCTTGAATGGCTGCAGTTCTGTGAATGTGCTGGCAGAAATAGTACATGGAAAGGAAATTAGAGTTTTCCAAATGCACAGGTTATTTATTTGTAGTCAAATATTAACTTAAGTAGGATTTCGGTCTGCTGTTTGTATGTCATGTGTTTGCCTTCGTTGACATATATGAGCATATTAAAATATATGAGCATATAATTAGCTAAAATATCATTTGTATAAAATAAACATTTTTTTTAGCATTTGTATTTTTTAATGCACATTTAAATTTGAGTAAATGCTTATGAGTTATTTTTCGATCTCTGCAGGATTTCAGTAGAGGGAGCTCTTAACAATACAATCATTCTTTTTTAAATCATTTTATTATATTTATTTATTTTTTATTTATACAACCAACACTATTAAGATCCATATATATATATATATATATATATATATCTCAGATGTTCTTTATAACACCCCACATCAGGGCCTGCACAAGTTCATATTTTCAAACATACTGTATAAAAGGTTGAGAAAATTAAATGGATGACATTCTTGTGCCCAGATTTATTTTTGCCTGTCAAGCTATAAAGCTGATATGACTTTGAACTAAGTTCAAGTAAACCTTCAGGCAGTCGGAGCCCATCCTGGAATATATCAAAATGGAGCCTGGTCACTCAACACAAAGGGGCTTGTTAACCTAAAATGTTGGAAATGCCTTCAATTCCACCAACGACCACCCCAGTTTGGACAAGTTGCAACATGCAGACTTGTCCAAATGTTTATCCCTAGGCACTTGTTAAACCAAAAAGTCTCCAAAGTCACAGCTACAAGCTTTAACTCTGTGTTATTTAGTTTTGCCATAGTAATTGTATTTAAACAAAAAATAAGACAATAATCACCAATATTCTTTTTGGAGGGTTTAATTTTGACATGCATTTTATTTTAAAAGAATCTAAATAAAGTAGTACTTCACAAACATTATATAATTTATATATTGATTTAATTATAATATAATACTTTATGCTTTAATTATAATACTACATTTGCCCCTTGCTTTCAGAACACAGCATATAATTGATGAAAACTTCTGGAAAAAAGATTCTTTTTCTAATTTCTACCCTCATTACTGTAATTGCCCCATAATAGTGCAGCTTCCTAACATGTTTTGTTTTTTTACATTATAAATGCTCTCATCTTTTCCATCACTTTCTTTGAAGAAGCTGAATGAGTGACCTGCACCTCATGCTTCTGGGCTGTAATATAATTTTGAGCATTTAAAATCGTGTCCAATGCGCTATTGGATAATTACCAGTACTTCAGGTTGAATGGTATTGACTTTCATAAAAGAAAAAAAAACACTGAAAATCTGTGAGAAAATTCGATGTCATATATCGTTAATACCTTTAAACTAAAGTCCTCAGTTATAAAAATGATTCCTGTCTTTTTCTTAGTCATAATCTCTTTGCAGCATTGAAGAATCTATAAGGGGTTCAAATATTACCAATTGTGATTCATAAGTATATTTATACAGACCACACACTGAGAAATAATTAAATCAAGAAAAAAATATTTAGGTAAAATTCTGATCTATACTGTATCAAAAAAACACAAAAACCTAAAAAGAAATCTCTGATATTCCTGTGGTTAGCCTTCGTCTTCTGATTTTGTGAGCTGCAACATTCCAAAGGTTGTCTATTAGAGTAGAAGGTCACAAAAGATCTGCCTATCATGGGATTTTCCCTGACCAGGAGTGATTACACTGGATTTCATACATGAATCTCTATGAATTAGCAAACACAACAGCTTACATTTCCGAATGGGTGATTACACTAAACTCATCTGGTTTCTCAGGGTTTCTTTAGATGGTCTGAATCAAAACCTTTGGATGCTCAGACGGCATTCTCGGTAGCTCACGACTTCCTTAAGAAAAACAAACTGAAGAACTATTCCTTTAATATATTGGACTGAATGGTAAATTCTCTTAAAAAACAACAATAGTCATGTCCCTTGCCATGTCATCTTGTAGAAAATAGTTTTCCTGAAATTTCCCTGATTTGTGGACCTTATTAACTACAAAAACTCCATATGGTCCTCAAATTGTATTACTGGTTAACTTAAAACTGGTAATTATAGTTTCTTTATTAAAAAAAAATGTTTTATCAAATTTTGTCTCCATCAGTGCAATTTTACAAAACAATGTCAGGTCAGTTCTCTTCACCCTGATTGCTAATAAGCATCATTTGTGAACAGCAGCTAAGAGGAAAAAAGCCATGACAGCAGAATCAATATTGCAGCCATACTTTCCAAATGCACTTGGTGTGGGGCGCTACGCATGTGTGTGTGTGTGTGTGTGTGTGTGTGTGTGTGTGTGTGTGTGTGTGTGT
>JAAIIK010000015.1:622220-640292 GCA_014706435.1 Silurus glanis
ACACACACACACACACACACACACACACACACACACACACACACACACACGGGCAGTTTTTACGTTCATGAACACATGTTCTGTACAACCTTCATTCACACACCCTGGTCAGGGCTGCAAAAGTTTAACTTGTACCACTTTAGTTTTAGGAAAGTATAACCAAAACAGACACTATCACTAACATTTATCTTATATATTATCATTTACTAATAAAAATAATTACAGCTTAAATGTGACTGGAGAAAAATATCCATATATGAGAGCCAAGATGAACAGAGCCCATGGACACGTGCTGGTATGTCTACCTCTTTTTTTTTTTCAGTACTATCTAGTGTATCTGGTACCAGAAGGGTATGGTTCATTAAAAAAAAAAACATGAAGTTTATGCCATGCTATCTTTTGGTTAATATCCAAATACAGATTTACAGAATATACAGTAAATAAAACGAGGAGCAGACTTGTGACTAAAAACCAATCCTATCCTCCCAGGCTTCAAACTCTTCAAAGGCTTCTGAACAGTTGCTAACAAGACAAGATTACATAATAGAGAGAGAAAAAAACCGCAGGAAAAATAAAGATAAGCTATGGTCTGTATGAGCTGAATCAACACAGGATCAGGTGAACACTTGGCTCGTACTACTCTACTTCATTCCTTTAGCTTCAGCTGTCTTTTGCTTTAAAGCATAAATCTCTCTCTCTCACTGCTCTCAGGCATCTGTAGCAGATCGTCTGCACGCTGCAGCAGTAGTAACAGCCAGCTGGAGCCAGGCCAACTAAACGCTGCCAGATAAGTCAGAGGGCCACAAGTGTGAGCAAACACGATGGGGGAGAGGTCAAACAAAGTGTTGCATGACGCAGACCTTGGCAAAAGCCTGGGATTTTAAAGGAGGGGGATAACACAAGCTTGCTTAGAATGGAAGCCTATGCAAACATAGCTGCATTTGAAAAGACCTTTCCAAGATATCTTTCTAATCTGCTTAATTGATAAATGTGCACTTAAATTGACAGAACTTGTCTCCAGCCTGTTTTAAGCAGAAGAATGTAACGTTTTGTCCACAAAAAAAGCCTGTAAAAGTGACAATAATTCTAATAACATGTTATACATTTGACAAAATATTACACAAATCTTCAGCTCTTGTAATTCCACTACATTCCGATAATAGAATAATAGTTTAATAATAGAATAATAGAATTCCCTACACTTCCCCAACAAATAATTATCATGTAAATCTGACATCTGCAGGTTATCAGATAGCTTGTGTTTTCATCATAATTTACAACTGCAATGTGGAAAATGCAGAAGGAGTCTGGATTAGTCATTATCCTCTCCTTTCTCTCCAGTTGCCCTCTTGGGTATTAACACAGGCAATCCAAGTGGCACACCAAAGTTGCAGAACATTTTTGTGTCAAAAAACAACAACAACAACAACAACAACAACAACAATAAACAGTTTACCAAGACTGTTGCAATGTACAATATGCCAATAACGATTTCCTCCATCAGCTGATTAGTTCAAATACATAAGTGATTAGTTTGAATATGTCCATACTGTAGATAACATTGACTGGCCTGATAGTAACGATTTGAGTGGATTTTTAAAGCACTGATTTCGGATGGTCCACTTTGGTATTATGTCAATGTCTAAATTTATTGATTAAATCAGCCATTTTTAAAATAATGAAAAATGCCACATGTCATTTCCCATGTCCTTAACAAGATGTACACATATGTCTGGAGTAAGGCTATTAAAGGAATGTTAATGCTGACTGCCTGGAGAAACAGGACATAAAATGTAAGCTGTGTGTGAGAATGTGCATATATAGAGAACAGGAGCCATCATGACATATCAACAATCTGGCTCATGTGTGAAGTTGCCTTTTATGGCCTTTGACATCAGGACTCGAGATGGTTTTCATGCCTGTATGAGCAGATGTAAGACTTTGCAAAGCCATTTGATGTAGTTCTCTCTTGTTTATATCATTGAACAAATATATTACACTTTATCTAATACACAATCAAGTGTAGCGGCTTGCACACTCCAAATCTTTCTACCAACACATTACAAGATTCAAGAGCATCATATGCACAAGCTTTGTTATAGAATGACATTTTTAGCTTGCACATAAACAAATATACATAACAAATAATGTATTGGCAATATTTAAAAAATTACCTGCACAATATTGTGCAACACTGAAGCAAGATAACAGCAAGCCAGAATAGGAAATATCCACATTCGATATTTGATTTGCTATTACTTAAATGCTAAGTCAGATTTTTTTTCTGTGTGTAAGTCAACAACTTATCTCTTATGACATTCACTCATCTCTCCTCTCACAACCAGTTGGTTTAGTTTCAACGGCATTTCTGTCACATTTACCCATAGCTGCTTTTTTCTAATATCGTTCAAGCGTGTCTGTGCATGTATGCAATAAAAAAAGCTATATGAAATTCAATGTAGTTAGAAATCTAGTTTTCAAATACACACAGCCATTTCTTCTATAACCACCCCCCACCACCACTGCACGGGTTTTAACTTCATTATGATAACCTAATTTGTGTAATAGATGATTATAAATCAACCCATAAATCAGTAGACAACAATATAGAAAAAACAAATAGACCCATGGCGACGAGGCATTAAATGACAGGAAATCAGTGGATCCATCTCATCAATTTTCTCCCTGTGAAGCCAAACACAAACACAATCCACGAGAAGGAAAAATCTACATATCATAACATAAATGTGGGGGACTGCGAATTGGTCGACAAATGTGTCCCTCGTGCACATTTATTTTTGCACTACTGAAATTGAAGTTGCGCATGAAATAATCAGGATGCCAAATAATTGAAGGAAGAAGGTCAACGATCCTGGGGAGGGGGTGAAGATGGGATGAGGCAATGAGGAAGGAGTGGCTAGGAAAAAGGCGGGGAGTGCAGGCTATTAAATTTATGACTTAGACTGCCACATCATCAGTTGAGGATGGGGGGCAGGGGTGGAAAGGGGGGGGGGGGGAATCTCAGGGTGCCATTTCCTTCCTGCAGGAGGACGGGTCTGACCAGTATTGTGTAAGCAGATGGTGAAGATATCAATGTATACCTCCACCAGGGCCTCTATTCATGTTCCATCAAAAAAGAAGAACCCTGTGATTGTCATCTAATCCGCTCAGGCCCACACCCAAACTTCCCCTTGTTGTTAGTTAAAACACTGCACACTCCTATGCATAAAAAAAATCGGGTGTTATATAAACAAGACTGGTTTTGGAGAGCAGTAAGAGAAGAACTTCAGAAAACAAATGATCTTTTTTTTTTTTCTAATCTTGTATTAGCGCTAAAAGCCAGTGTTATCACAGTTTTAGACTTAGCACATCTTGTTTAACCAAAAAGGAGAAGCTTAATTCACTTAAGTACATGGTTTTCCTTTCACGGAGTATGTAACACCTATTTGACAAAAGTGCTGCTCTGCAATAAAGCAGCGAAGTTCGTTAGTATAATGTGTGGACGGGGAAACCATACAAGGCGTTACATGTTGAGCTTAAGATCATACTATCTCTAGGCTCTATCAATTATTGATAGATAGAGTAATACATGTGTGGTGATATATTATGAATGTTATGTTCATGTAACCTCAAAAAAAAGCCTTGGCCATAGTAATGAAAAATGACATTTCTATGCATTTGAGTTTTTTTTATGAGACGTGTTGTATTTTCATGTATACGTTTGGCTAAAGAAGCCCTTAAATAAGAGTCTTATGGGTCTACTGTTAAATAATTAAAGATATGAACTAGGTCTAGGAGTCTAGGTTATCTGAGAGCACAACATTTCAACAGTCAAACCAAACATCTGCTGGCTAACATACATACTGCAGCGGAACGGAAATACAGGTAGCTCAAATGCTAAATATTAACAGTGTGCCCCTCCCATTCACAACACTACACGTGCAAAATCGAACATCTCTTTTTTAAGAAAATGCATCTTCTGTCATCATTGCAGATTCCATCCATTCAACCAATGTCTTTTGTGCACCACCAATGATCCTTTTTTTTTAACCCCCCCAAACACACACACTTCTTTGATCTTTTTAATGATCTCTGACCTAGTATGGAATCTATGAGCTGCGAATGCTGTTTTATGGCGGACTGGAAGCGGGGGAGGGGGCTTCAGGCAGGTCAAAGGGCATCAGATTCTGCTAATGCTAAACAGAAACAAAGTGTCAGCAAGCCCATGTTAGATTTCACAGAAGCAAATGCTGATTAAAAAGGATCATGTTACTCTGCCATCTTAAAGGCACAGAAGCATCTTTTTTGTTGTTGCGTAGGTTGTGTGATGTCTTACACACTTACTTTACACTTTACTTTAATCAAACCATTAATTTGGCAAAAGTGCACCTCAAGCCACATAAAAATGTACATTCTTGCCCGAGCCTAAAAGAACCAGGTCTCTTAATTGTTCAGTGGGGTTCCTCAACAAATGACTTCCTCTCTGCTATCTGTTATAAAGTTTTATTGGTCTGCGATCACCCCCTAAAGAGGGGCCAGCTCGAGTGAAACGGCCTTATGCTCTTTCCATCTGATACCATGAATAACCCCAGTCCTGTGTAGAAGTGCTGACTTCGTCCTAAACTATATAGGGCTACAATGGATTTTCTCACTTTTCTGTTTTCCCCCCATCCAAAAAGGGTCAATATTGATCTTTAATCTCCCTTGTAATCCTTTTCCTGCTAAATGTTTGTCACAGGCATTGAGGGTAAAAGATTGGAATTGGGAAAGAAAAACAAATCCATCACCTTCTCAAAATTCTATTTAACATCATTAGGCTTCATTCTAGATGTCCTCTGCGGTTAGGACTGGCGACTTTTTTAGCAGCATAGTTAATCATGCTTAACTAAAATGCCTAAAATATTTATCCGGAACAGTTATCAAATACTTGTAGACTTCTTTTAATTGGGGCTGAAGTCATTCAGGGAAGAACAAACAGACCTTGTTGCTTTTTCGCCAATGTATTTTCCTGTTTTTAAGCAGATAGATGGATAAAAATAAAGTGAGGAACTGCCATGGCTTGACAGGCTGAGGATGTAGCAGATTAGGAGCTGTATCTGGTTTGTATTGATTTTGTGTGGACTTCAATCTAAATTTACTAATTGCTTCCTTGGCCGTATTCGATGTTGGTGGCAACCAGAAGTGACTGTTTTACTGCTAAGATGTCCACGGATATCGGCTCTAATCCAATTAATCCAAGTGTGTGCTATCACTAGGTCATAGGATCTTGCTAACAGACAACTAGCTTAGAATATATGTTATTTTAAATGAAAGAAACATTCATTGCAAAGCTTAAAGACATTAGGTTAGAGAAGGTATTGGTACCTAACCAACTATTTAACTAGTCGAATCATTGCTATAGTTATTTTAACTAAATTAGATAGTTTTATCTTTCCATGACCACTTTATTGTAGTTACAGCTACAGGTAATTATGTTTTATCAAGCAAATCTATGATGTTACATGCATGTGAAATTACTGACTTTAATCCAGCAACCAGGTAATATTGTGTAGATTTTCGGCAGTGACGTATTATTTGAGTGGTTGACTATTTTTAGTGCATTGGCAAGTGTATCAGATGAAACAGAATACTGGGATCTCAGTGGTCCTTGAGTGATAGAACAGGATAGAACAGCAGAGGCACAGTCAGTAACGTAAAACTTGACCTATATGTTATATTCATTCATTCATTTTCAGTAAGTGCTTTAACCAGGTCAGGATTGGAGTGGACCTGGAACCTGTTCAATCACATGGCTAGCTGTACCCAATCAAATGGGCAATTAATGTAGTTTGAAGTTAGATTTTATTTTTTAGAAATTCAGAATATCTATATATATATATATATATATAAAGCTCAAATACCACTGACTGACTCACTCACTCATCACGAAATCTCAAAAACCACTGCACGGATTGCAATGAAATTTGGAACATACCTTCCTCTTGGGTCTTAGGTGCTCACTAAGAAAGGGTTTTGAAAAATTCGCTCTGGATCGCGGCTAACTCGCGAAAAACGCGATTTCTCACGCATTGTAAATTCTTCGAAATAACAGTATGGATCCTAATGAAACTTACTACATTGTTTCTTATTAGATGTTAGCTGCACGATAAAAATTATTTTCAAAGTAGTTTGCCCTGTATCGGTACTACAAAGGGGTAGTACGTTATTTGTTGACGTTACGTTCTGATCTCTGATCATCCAGTCCTGCTCAGTGCTTACTGCTTATTGCCATATTGCTTAGCGTTCTGCCTTCCGTAGCGAAGCACGGGTACTTTCAGCTAGTATCATATAACAGAAAAATGAGATACAAGGTCAAATAAAAATGCTGTACTTTATATAGTGTATGACTTAAAAATATTTACTAATTCAACTATTTAAAATGTCATACAGTATAATGAGACATTCTGTGTCTGTTTTCTAAAATGAATTTGCTCACTTTGTTTTTGCAGGACATATATGTTGAATGCTGTATTAAGTTAGAAGTAATGAACATTGCTGCCTTTTTAGACAGAAATTTTATCCACAGGAAAACTCAACAACCAGAGGTCTGGTTATAAGTAGATTTTAGAAGTAGATTTTAGATGTCAATGTGGCAGCTATATTTTGAATATTTGGGTTACTTTTATATGCTGTGTAAATATGTGGACATTTTAGCCTTCAGGAGATAGCGTTCAGGTATGTTCGAAATACTGCGTTGTTCCCATCAGGCCTGATAAATCATTTGTACAGCTGCGGGAGATAAATGGGGTGCAGGGGTGAAAATCTGTTAAACAAACAACCTCCAACTTCCAGTATAGCCTATTAACTGTGGCCTGTTTCTCTGCTGGGAAATGGCTCTGCCTTCCCCCTGGCGCACAACTCTTTTAGCACGTGGGCGTTAGTATATCCCCGTTTTGAGCTAAACAAAAGTCAATTAGTTCTATGGCAAGAGAATGTTCTAGGGTTTTTAAGGAGAATTGAAACAAGATACGACTTTGCCTAGCAATTGCCTGCGGGACAAAAGTGGAGTCTGGGATTGAGAATTCTTTTGTCAAGGTAGCGGGAGTGGTATCACATGGCTGTGGAATCCAGACTCTAATTGACCCCTGAATTCATTGGAGGCCATTAAAAACAAAGCCGGGCCCTCTCACCTTCGTGCGGGCTGAAAACTAAATAAGTAAGACATGCTTGAGGCAGATGAGCTGCAGTAATTCATGATGTCTGGATCCTGGATTTGGAGGGTCTCTGAAGGATGACACCTGATGTGTCTTCGTAATAGACTTAGAGTGCTATTAGCAACATATACTTCATATATCAGTTTTTCATTAAAACATCTTAAACAATATGAGCATGCAAATAATACTAATAACCTGTTTATTTATTTCTTCTATACTTTATATCATTTTTACCATTTATTCTTTACTCTACATTCGAGGATTTAATCAGGATGAGCGTGAGGAAAAATTTGTTAGTTCTCATCTCTATGTTAGATGACTACAAAAAGACTGGTAAAACATGTCTCATTGTAAAGAAGGGGGTGGGTTGTGAGTGAGACTCAAGTGACAGAAACGAGGAGCGTGACAGGGGACATTACTAACCTCCTGAATCAGAGACGAGGAGCCACCACCACCACCACCACCACGGGAAGGAACACTTGAATTACTCGCCTCGCTCCCAGGTTGGCTGTCTTTTCCTGACTGAACACATGTCAAGGGCATAGTTGAAATAATAGCAAAGTGTTTACTCACAGAGCATCCACATTTGAGCCTTACATACAACATTTACGATCATTTCTGTGTAACACCTCAGAAAAACCTTTAAAAAAAAAAACAGTAGGAGAGATCTCAACAAGTGTTAAAAATGCATTTTATATACTTTTATTTGGCTCCATTGTGCCTAATTGTACCATAAAATGCATTCTTATGCATTTTGACAGTTTCTTTCTGTCTTGCTCTTCCCCTCAGCTCCTTTTCTTTCCATCTTTCTCTTTCTCCTCCAGTGCAAAGGGATCAGTTGCTAAACTGAATTAGCAGGCCACTCAATCATCAAAACAAACAGACCTCCTCTGTTAGTGACATTAGCAGCGAGGTAATTCACTTATGTTACACCGGACGGCCCCTCTGCACCACAGGCAATACTCTGGTAGATTTGCATTCAAGGTTAAAATCCAAACAATTCACAAACGTTTTTTCAACACATTTGATTACATCCATGTCTTGGTGCTAGCATGCAATGTTAGCATTCTGATCAGTCAGATGCCATTCATTCCAGTCGGTTCACTATGAGTGCTTCGAAAAAATGTAGATTAGCAAAAATCCAAAAATAAATAATAGTAACTATAAAACATTTTGCTCACATAAACAGAGATCAGTCTCTAACCATGACCAGTTTGCTTTGCTAACACGAGTACGGATGTCGTAATTTGGACATATATGAGAACCAGTATTGGATTTTTGCTTTTTATTTGAATGTGCCAAAGACCGACTGTGGTTTCTTAATTTACCAAATTATACAAACGGCATAACCCCTAATGGGTAGAAGCCGAAAGAAGAAGAAGATACAAATGGCATAAAACTGCATTTCCATAAATTAAGTTTTATTGTCTGCTAATTAAGATTTTATAAAATAAGGTTTTTGGCATTTGAGAATGATTTTGCCATCTCTTTATTTTAATTATGGTCAGTGTGAACTCTCTCCCCCTCCACACCTCACCCACCTCCCACTCTTAACGTTGTTCCGGTGCCTATGGCCCACGCAAACCAATCAGGCTGCTGTAACTCAATAAATTGGTGTGTGTTTGTGTGGGGGTAGTTGAGGAAGCTAATCCTGGAGATGTGAATATCTGATGCTGCCCCTCAGCCTGGATACTCCATTCTTGATTCTAGCCTATCTTATGTTACCAGTCCTTCCTGTAATTAATGCTGACATGCTGGGCCATATGGAGCGAGACTGATGACATGCGACCTGAGTTTCTTCCTGTATCTCTACTGTAGGCATAGGAATGTTTTATTTATAACATATTGAAATTATGCATGTTAATCATTAAATTATATATACATATACATATAAATAACATTTATTTATTTAAAAAACTGTCCAATTTGCTATTGTATTGTATATATGTTTAATTAGTATACTAAAACTAACAAAATTGTAGCTGTTTAATGACAATCATCATCCCATAATGGCAAATAAATTCTCCTAATTTGACTTATTTAATAAAAAAAGGCAAACATACTCAACACAGATAATTTCGGATTGTTCCACAATGTTTGAAAAACAATAATAAGGTCATTCTTAGTATTATAAGCTGTCCCACCAAAGAAAAAAACTATAGGGATTTACTGACCTTAACATCCAAATCAGATATTGATTATCTTCCCGAATAGTAATACCAGAATTATCACAGAGCTTTCACAGCAGTAGTTGCAGTAGTCGCAGTAGTAGACAGGTGTGGAATAATATCTGTTGTGTTGAATGTGCACATTTTATTGCATGCGCATTTGAAAGCCACATACCTTAGCCATCATAAATACATGGCATTAGCAGACAGTATGGGTGACACTCTAATAATAGGTCTTACAATTACAGCATAAAATCTTCATGGGTTCCAAATTATTAAGCTATAATTTTGGCATTCTCATTTCATAGAAATACAGATAAAGGTTAACTGACACACAATCGGGCAACTACATCTTATGTATTTTAAAGCAAATGATTACACTGTTTACACTGATTACAAACGATTACGGTCTTGTATGTGTGTGTGCCATAAAATATAATGCTTGCATACTATCAAGACTATTGATCAGGGTAATTAGCCAAGATTAACCAATAGCACGCAGACTTTATGTAAAAGTTTTTCATTTGATTACAAGTCAAACCAATGTGTCACCTGTCTATCCACTGCAATTGTGTATTCCATTGACTACTGTGACTACTGTGTGAAAAACACCTCTAACTCAAAATGACACAGCTTCAGAACTGACACAAAAATCAAGCTCCACAACCCTCAACTCAAAGTAATCCCTTGACACCATGCTAAAGGAAACCATGCAGCTACTGTTAAACTCTGGATTACGATGCCATGTGGCTTTCAGCGCTGTTCAGTATCACACCTCGTTCTCAGAACCGGGGTCGGAATCTGGACATGTGTTAAAAAACACTCCAGACCATTAACTCGGCCAGGGAATCGCAGTAAAGGCCATTCTTTTGTAGAGACTCAAAACATACGAGTACCCTTCAGTTTATGCAGACATGTTCTCAAACAAGGGGAATGAAAGTAGTAGGGAAGATTTGGGAATTCAAATGCATAGATTCGTGCCGAAGAAAGATCTCCTCCAATAGGAATTCGTTTTAAAGTCAATTATTTTTTAACAAAAATTTTATGAATTAAATGTGAGCCATGTTCTTCAAGTTCTTGAGCCATAGTCAACTTTTTTCCTACAATAAATTAAAAACCTATATATGTTGCATTTTTTTGTTGTTGTTGAGACAGAGCCTTTTTTTCAGCCATTAAATAATAAAAAGTAGGAAGGGGTCTAGGAAGACAATGTTTTTTTTTTTTTTTAAATAAAAGTTCGTATCTTTTTTTAAATATATTTGTTCTTAAAAAAAAAAAGAATATTTTTATTGATTAAAAATACACCAAAATTATTATTGGTGTATTTAATTATTAATTTTTTTGGAAAAATTACAATAAAAAAATCAGCTTTTTTCATTGTAATTTTTTTTTATAAAACCACACTAAAAAAACAATGTCAAACTCAATGATTATGCCTAATATTGTGTCAATATATAATATAATCATTTAAAGAGTACCGACACCAAAAACAAATCCAAATTATATGCAAAACAAGTACTCTAGGAAAAAAAAATATATATATTTTTTAGCTAAACTTGATTTTCAATTCCAGTTTCTTTAAATCACAAATCAACTCTGCAAAAACTGACCAGGCCGGCCCAGGAACTTCAAGCAGTTTCAGTAACACTGGGCTAACACAAATAAAATGTAATACTCACAAAGAGGAAGGCTGTTCAAACAAGCCGTCAGGCTGTGTTTTTAATGAACAAGGAGCCTTTTGCTGACAAAACACAAGCGCTTCAATGGCACATTGTGTCCCCAAAGGTGTTTTATTGGCACTCCTTGCTTGAGTTATGGTGAAAAAGTTCCATGCATACTTTCACTGACAGAGCTTGAATGAAGAGCTGGGCTTTGACAAACACAGCTTTATATTTGAGGGCTCAGATGAGTTGCTAGTCACCAAGCAACAACCAATTTCTTTTATTTGTTGGTGTTCATCGATGAGGTGCTGATCTGCAACTGGCTCAAAAGTCCACTGAGTTTATAATATGGCTTTTGTTTTTTAACAAGCTTGTAGACATTTTCCCTAAAATAGCAGGAATGCTGTTATAATTTTTCCACTGATTGAACATATTTAAAAAGAGTGGCCACTGCTTACAGTCAGGAGGGCCGGCTGACACACCACAGGACATTAGTGCTGCCGCTGCTGGGTAAAAAAAAAATCATGTCATATAAAGGCTTTTGTTCCATGCATATGTTTCAGGCCACATGCTGTGCAGCTTAATGACTTTCTGGACTCTATGGCATGGCCAATGCTCCACAATCAAACAGGAGGGGTTGCCACAGGGCTGGAGTAAACTACATAAAAAATTCTTGAGTGTTTCTGGACAGTGTGTCTGTAAATGTGTATGTCAGAAATAACCAAACATTAATGGGATTACATTTTTGTATACCTTCGACTGGATATTTAAAAATACCCTAATAATGAGAACCAGGAAATATCACTGGTCAGGCCAGCTTCCATCTTCCACAAAACAACCTCTGCTAAACATAGACCAATGGATATATTTTTCCCCTTGTTTTATTTGTACTGCAAAAAAGAATATATATTATGAACTTCCCTGAGTGTTATCAATGTTTGTCTAATCATAAAATCTATTTCCTGCCTAAGAAGGAACTTCTCCTTCCTTTCAGTGATTTCACAATTGCCTCATTTCCCTTTTTTTTGTCCAAGAAATGTTCAGCTTCTATCTTCAGTTCCCCAGAATATGTATTTGATCACTGACAGCTGCTTTAATACTGAGTAATCTGTTTCACATCTCAGAAAGGTATTCAGTGGATGCTAAAGCAGACCGTTTTTAGAATGTTCAGATTGAGAAGACCATTTTATAAGACAAAAAAAAACAACCAAAAAAAACTGTGGCCATAATAATGCTTAGAAATGCTTTACTCTTACGGTATAGCGAATACTACCTAGATTCTAGAGTTGACACTTTGAGAGTTAAGAAGCAGCCATTAGCCCAGATCTGCCAAAGCAAACAAAAGAGGGAAACACAAACCTCTCTGCAGGCTTCTGTAGTGAAATCATACACCAATACTGCCTTCCCATCACCCCTTCATCCCTTCCCAGCCCCCTCTAAGACCTACTGAGAGACTTGTTATGGGGGAAAAGCCACTCTGTGAGTTTTTAGTGTTTGCAAAACATGGCATCAGGACAACAAGGACAGTGGGGAGATCGTGAGCCCTGAATCCAAAGGTTAAATTCCTGTTCATTAAGGGGGGGGAGATGAATCTTCTGTTTAACTGGAGCACTTATGTTATGTGCAGTACAATTATAATGAGATTTTTTTAATGTTGACCAAGTAACCTTGGTCACCAAGTTAAATGGAGGATATCAATAATTACACCATATATTTTAGACACATACTCAAAATATTCTTTTGAAAATAAATATGTAAATACTAAATACAAAGCCAAAAAAAGCCAATCAAATTGGACTTATAGGCACATGAGAGGCATTTGTTTGAGTAAATGTGAGAATGTGCAGTAGGTGTTCCTCTTTGTGGACACACACACACACACACACACACACACACTCACTCACACACACACGTGCATATTTGTACTGCTGGATTGTTGAAGTATGCAGTGTACCCTCGTTTCGTAATAGCTTGGCCACTAGCCGACACACACGCACACTGCAAGAGACGGAGACTCCAGTATTTTTGGTCCAGAGCCAGAATGGAATGACACCAACTGTAGTTTTCTGCCCTCCTGCCAGAACCTCCAGACAAATTCTTTCCTCTCTTTTTCTTCACTTAACTCACTCCTTTTTTTTTTCTTTTTTTTTGCAACAACGAATTATGATATGACAAGTGCTTCCACTTTTACTTTGGCAGCTTTTTTCTCAGTGTGTGTGTTCCTTGCCCTTTAATTCTTCCATGGTTTGAAGATGTAAGGACTGTCTTACATACTAAAGTCAAGCCATGAAGTATACTATATGTGTCGTATATACTACTAAACATAATAAAACTTATTATTACTTATTAAATAATTTTACAACAAAATTAATTAATGCAAAAACATACATGAATAATTAATGATTAATAAACCATGTGTTGTCTTTCCTGCTCAAAATTCAAACAGTGCTTAATCCAGCAAAGCAAAACACTGAAGCTGCCTTTAGTCCCTGTCATAAATGCAAAGATAAGAAGTGTGGTTACTGTGTGCAAAGAAATGCCCCCCTTTCTTTTAAGGGCACATCTTGTTCTTATTTCAGAGTGTCATTTACTGCCTTTAAATTTGGTTTTCTTGTGCAATGTCAAAAACAGGCAGTATACCGGCTCCACCGAGTCTGCCAAATGCCACAGGCATCCTTTCATTGTTTCTGATTTGTGACAATATCTTCAAACCCATCGCCAATTGCATCTGTTAAACGTCTGTGAAATTAATTGCGTGTTAGGGAAGGCTCTGCAGTGCATTTTAAAGTTATTGCACTTGGAAACAGTTTGCATTTGATCAATTTGAGTAACAGATTAAAAAAATGACAAACCTCCCCTCATATTTAAGACAATAAAGTCAATGTTTAAACCTTGCGTTTGTATATTGTGCACATTTCATACGTTTTAATGTTTTATTACATTAGTCAAAGTACTAAATACATTGCGCCGTATCATACGCCATTAGTTTTCCACGGCAAGTTGATTTCACATGCGAAGAAGTAGAACAGAACGGATCCTATAGCCTCAGGTCCATTATAGAGCCCTCAATTAAGGCTAATACTCTTATTTGAATTTCATTTTTATGCTTGAATTACACCGCTGCATACGCTAATGCAGCCCCTAATGTACATTTCTCATTTAGCCCCGGCTGAGGATGATCTATCATAAATAAAGAATGAAAAGTCCATCCAAGCCCACTCCATATAGATCCAAGTTAGCTTAAGAGCTTGGCCCTTGTTGTATCAATCTAAATTATCCTCTGGGAACACACTTGAGCTATCTTCTGGGGAAGATTAGGGGAGCACTACACCAGCATGATTTCATGGCATAACTTTGCTTGTGTTAGTTGTACACACATGTATGTAAACCACCACAGTAAATCTCCCCCAGCTTTCTATTATCAGAATGATTGCAGAATAATTCAGTAGTGCCTAATCATTCACAAGGGCTAAATACAATGAGTTTTGTACAGAATGTGACTTGTAAAATGCAAATATTTTGATGTGCAATAAGGAGTTGGTTGTAATCTGAGTTTTTTGTGATGCATGCATGGGGCAAAAAGATTTTCCAGAATAAATATACACAGATAGCACTCATGTTTGGTGTTAATACAGTGTTAGTTGAACTCAGTGTCCAACCCTGTGCATGCATAACTGGTGCTGTTGTTGTTGTTTTTTTTCTTTTGCTTTGCCACTGTTGATGCACGTTTACCTGTTTAAACTGCTCCTCGTAAGTCCACTCGTGGTGCTGGGGCTGCGCGTGCGGAGACTCGGGCTGTCGGCCCCCCGTGTACGGAGTCTGACCTCTGGAGCTCTTCGGCGACTCGTTTCCTCCGAAGCGCGCGGCGTGGCACGACGCGTAGCGCGCCAGGTCTCCTGCGAGGTCGTCGCCGTCTTTCGCGCTGTCTTCGTCCTCCGCGTCCCGCTCGTCTTCGTCGTCGTCGTCGTCCAGGGCGGTGCGCTCGTCGTCCGCGTCCGAGTCCGAGTCGTCCAAGTTCAAGATGGTTTTCATGCGGTGCGCCGCCAGAGCTCCACGCACCGACGCCTGATAGTGGCGGAACGCGAGCTCTTGTTGCTGCTGCTGCTGCTCTAAAACAGCCCGGAGGTCCTTGTCCTTCTCGGCTTGGCTTCGCAGCTTCTCCTCGAGCGCCAAACGAGCCGCCTGCTGCTTCTGCAGGTTCTCCATGACAGCCTCGAGCTTCATACCCGCGCCGCCGGCGGGCTGATGCGAGTGAGCGCCCGAGAGGTGACCGTGTGCGCCCGGAGCCGCCACCAGCAGCGGCAGCGGCAGCGGGCTTGCAGACGAGAAGGCGGCTTGCTGCACAAACACGGAGACATCAAGCAGAACGAAATGTTCAACAAAACGTCGAAATAACACTTAGGTTATAACTGGAGAGGTTATAAAATATGTGGGTAATAAACCTAATGTCGTATGTAAACGAATTGGTCTCTTTCTAGGCAAAACAGGCGCAAATTGCGGGTTAAAAAGTTGGGAAAACATGCAGAAGCCTTATAAAACATTTAGAAAATCCACTAGTGGTGTATACATTAACTTTAGACTTTCTAACAATGTGTCTGTAAAGCATTACAGGTAAAAAAAAATAATAAATAAATAAATAAATAAAAAAGGCGCAATACACAAAGTGCAATTACAGATGTTTTAACATCACGACATCAAGCGCATAGACCACACGTTTAGGTCGTTTGTGCATTTCAATAACACAAATAAACACACAAAAGAGCAGCTCGAATGCTTACCAAGGCAGCTTTAGTTGCTATGCTCGTGTTGTCAACCATGCTTCTTCTCCCGTCAAAGCAAACGAATTGACTCAAAACTGTCCCTCTTCAGCTGCAAGTCAGACGTCGATGTGATCCTGCTTCAACATCGAGCTGCTGCTTCGCGAGGAAATTTGGTGTTGTGTTGGTGGTGGTGTGGGGGGTGGGGGGGAGGAAATAACTCTCTTTCTATATATACATACAGTATATCGGATTTGAGTCTGCAGGACGGGACGAGAAGCTTTTCAGCAACAAGTGGCAAACAAACTGTAGGTAGAATGACCTCTTGAGGCGAGAGAGATGCGCACCTCCCGCTGCCGAGAGCCTTCCGACACGTCAATGAGTGATAAAGCACCGAGGGCAGGGTCTAATACTACTAACACACACACACACACACACACACACACACACACACACGTGATTACTGATGGGACATTTCAACTCACACTCACACCTGATCATACAAAGTTCACCTCTAAACAAATGTTTACAAAGTGTTAGGGATTTCATATGCTCCTAACATGTACTAAAATAAAGTAATATAATCATCATTTTTTTTTTCAATAATTTTAAAGCATAAATCTACAAATTCACAGTCTCTGGCTCTTAGTGTTTTACATGTTCTCCCTAAGTTCGCATGGGTTTTCCTCAGGGTTTCATCAGGGCTCTGTGGTCTCCTCTGACATGCAGGTAGGTGAATTGGTCATGCTGGATTTCCTGTAGGTCGAAACGAGATTGAATTCTCCATCAGTGCTCTGCAGCACAATCCACTTTGACCAAGAATTTTGCATTTAGGATGACTGATTAATTCATGCACTTTCATGCTGACTAACCTCAACAGCAAGGGTTAGGGATAGGGTTAGGTCTAGGGATAGGGTTAGGTTAGGGTTATTAAAAATATAAACAGCAAGCAAACATCTAAACTGAATGCCTGATGAAACAATTGAATATGCAAGCTTTGACACTGTGTTGTTTAAATAACTTATCATTATTAATGGCTATTCATATTCATGACTCAGAGGCTGTTGATGTGTAAACATTGTTATTTTCGGATGCACTCCGGAGCAGTATATGTATTATGCCACCATTATAAAAGCATGAACCAAGTATAAATATATAGCTTATCTGTGGACAGTATAGTAAAAGGATCACAGTCTTATTACTTGTCTCACCATGTTAGAAAAAACACTGGTTTCTGTTCATCACAAGTCCATAACAATAGGCTGAGAAATCTCTATCAAGTAGCTTTTTGACTTTAATTTCTTAATTGTATTTTTGTATTTAAAGCAGTTCTTGGCCAACGCTCTTCACAGCCTTTAAAACCTGGTATTTATTTATATATTTGTGATTTTGTTTATATCTGTCTATCATCATGGAATCACTCATAAAAACCTAAACTCTAAACTTACAAACTGGTAAATTTGGCCTATTATAAGGAATAGTTTCAGTATGATTGCTCCTGTTTTAAATTGTTTTGCAATGCAGTTATATGTGTAACTTTTTATATATATTTTTTTAATAACCCTGGTTACATAAAGGCAAACTATGAGCAAAGTGCTGTTTTTATAAATTCAAATGAAGTTTGTATTGTAACCCCCCTCATATTTATACATTACTATTGTATTACTATTGTTTTTGGTGTTTAATATTATAAATGTTTGATAGAACATTTAGGTTAGTGATGAAATGTGTTGAAAATGGTCAATCACAACGACTTCCTGTCAGCACAGGACACCATTAGTCACTTTAGAGTTATAATGATTAATGACAGACAGATTTCCATTCAACTGTCTAAAATTTGATTAATAATAAAACCTCATGTGTAATGAGATTAGTGTTTTACACAAAAGGATATCAAATGTCGTTACACGTAGAACAAGTGACGTTTCTATGCTTTGTTGGTGAAACATCATCACAACTACAGCTCCAGTTCTTTGTTTATTTTTTTTATTTGGTTTATAAAATGACCACGAAAGACTGAAATAAAAACATATAAAAAGTTAATGTGAGTAATGAATGAAGATGAAGATCATGTTGATTCAACTGAGCTTTTTATTTTATTTTTTATTTTTTTGCATTTTCAGGTAGAAATGGTTCATTTGAATGGCAAATTTTGCTGTGAAGTTGTATCTGCATAACAATTCAACCAATCTGTACGTTATACATTTGTATAATCTTCCAAAATCACTTTTATTTGCAATGTAAATATAATAATAATAATAATAATAATAATAATAATAATAATAATAATAAT
>JAAIIK010000015.1:640302-700438 GCA_014706435.1 Silurus glanis
ATAATAATAATAATAATAATAATAATAATAATAATAATAATAATAATCACCCTTATTGTTGACTTGAGTGAAGAAATTAGTGAGATATCTGTGAAACATGCAGCTGTGGGATCAGCATGGATGAAATATAGGCCAGATGTATGTGCTTAGGAAGACATCTGCATCTGCAATGGGAATGTGGTGTCATTGTATATATGTGTGTGAAACACACACATAAAAACTTCGTGGTAAAAGCTGCAACAGTGATGTCAGTCAACGCGAAAGCCACAGAGCAGGTTCTGTGTGAAGAGTTAAATCTTTAATGCTGCCCAAGACTGTCCTCTAGTGTTCACAACCATTATTTAATTTTTAATTAAAATGATGTTTTACACAAACTGTATACACACAGTCACACATTTAACAAATGTGTGTTCCCTTACATTTATTTATTTATTTATTTATTTATTTATTTATTTATTTATTTATTGTTTTGAAACCAGCATCACCAAATTGATTAGAGTTTACCAGGAATGAGTAAAAAGGAAATTAAGCAGTTCAGATAATGTATGATTAAAAACAAAAATGTCTAATAAAAGTTGACATGTAATAGTTGATTTATTCTATTTTATTCAGATGTAATTATTTTTTTATTGAAGGTGTGTTGTAGATGTTCTGGACGTTTGTCTTGTGTCTTAACGATTTATTATTTTACAATTATTTTTATTTGTCACCCAGATGTACTTTTGATATCTACATAACTCAAATATACACATTTTGAAATGATTCAATTAAATAAAGGTGTGCAAATGAATGTATAAATGAATATGACGTGACAACAACAACAATAATAATAACAATAATTATTATTATTAGCATTATTCATATTCACATTCCTATTCCTATTATTATTATTATTATTATTATTATTATTATTATTATTATTATTATTATTATTATTATTTTTATCACGTTATATATCTGTATAAGGTAGAACACATGTATTTTCTTGTATCTTTCCACAACCTGTTAAAAGCATTTCAGGTACGTACATAAAACCCAAAATAAAATCATGAGGTCAGATAAAAAAAATTTAAAAAGTGGGTGACAAATTAAAAGAAAAACTTACATAAAGTGTTAAGACCAAACCCAAACTGCCAGAACAGCTACAACACACCCTGTCACTGATTCTGCATGTCTGTAGAACTATGGTGATGTGATAATGGTGATGTCTATTGCATCACTCCGAAATCTTCAGTTGGTTTTACCATTGAGTTGAGACAATAAATAAGGGGGCCAGAGATTGTCCCATAGAGTGCAACCTAAAAATGCAGAACTTTTATTGATTCCCTAACTTCTTTAATCATATTTTGTGTGTTGCTACAATAAATTGGAATAATCCGTTTTTTCGAATTTTTTCATGTAATGATTACAGATATGGTGAATCTGTTGGCACAGACTTTTACTTATAAATGAATGGATCACAAATCACCTTATAGAATACATGAGTTTCTGCGTGTTTGTGACCCAGGATATCAGCATATCCACTCGAAGCATAAGATAAAGTGTTCAGCGAAGGAAGGAACAATTGATGGAAGAAAGTAAAAGGACAGCGGATGGGGGAATCAATAATGATCAGGGATATCGATCAGTGTGTGGAAATGGAAACAGGGATGTCGAAAGACATTTATCAACTTAGCTTACTAGCAGACGAATCAAGCTCATGATAATAGATGAACCACATTATAAACTTTGTTGAATTATACTTAATGATGTATGCTAATACCAGAACCGAAGAGAATTACAATTCTAGCAGTGATATACAGTAATTCATCAATATTTGTGCATTGATTTTAAACAGTATGTGTGTTGGTAAGACAATGTGGCTCCTTCTTGCCCTATCAGACAGTCTGTCAATCATAAAAATATATATATCAATATCTATATAGACACTTGGTGGCTGTCTACACCTCTGAAAAATGGCTATATCAGCTCTATTATTGGCTCACACTTCTCTTGCATAATCCTTAAACCTGCTGTGTATGTGTGTAGCACCCTTTCATTCCACTTTAATTAAATTTTAGTACTAATTTCCAAATAGCATGCAAATCAAAATGCCACAAGGAATGAATGAATCCCTTAACCGCTAAGCTACAGCATAGCATTTACTATACATGTTTTTGTAACCCTTAGTAGAATGTTTTTCATTACACTGAGTAAACTAACCTAAATTTACTGCTGGATATGAAGATTTTCTGCTTATTTTCAATTAAAAGCACGGTTCAGTTTGTAAGTAGGGGATTCAGGGGGAAACCCTATTCATAACTAAAATCGAAATTATACATCAATAGGTAAAATCTCAACAACTGAACGTAGATTTTTTTAAGTACTCTGTAAGGTTATGTTTAACTGATCTGGACACGATCACTGGAAAAAAATAAGGAAGCATTGAACTATTTATTAATATCTTAGATATGAAGCATTGCTCACTATAACTTTAAATATATAATATTGAATACAAATATAGTGATTTTTGTAAAATATTTTAAAGCACTTATAATCAGAGTTTGGTTCATATCTTTTAGTTGTACCCATCTATTAGTTAAATAGGAGAGCGAGGCAGAACCACTTGATTACATATCGGTGTATTAAAGTATTCTTGGATGTTCACGAAGCTGTTCTGCAATACCATTTCTTCTACATAAGGCTTTGGGAATGTGGTGTAGACGTGTGATTTAGGGAAAAGACCAGCAGAGGTCAAAGCACATTTTCATGCTCTGTGTATATTCATGTCACAAATTCTAGGTCATTGCATTATTTTAAAATGCAAATGACATGAATATACACTGACTGGTCTCTTTATCAGGAACACCACGTCTACACTTGAGGAACTCTTCATTCTTTTGGTGCTATGAAAAAAATCCCCTTAAAATTACACCAGCAGCTGCAGCCGAACTGTTGACATAAAGCAAGTTGGATCCATGGATTAATGCAAATTCTGACCCGCTCATCTGCACATCAAAGCACATTTTGGTTCATTAAACCAGGTGATCTTCAACTGTCCCATTTCGGTTCCAATTTCATTTTCATACAGAAAGGAATGGAACTAAATTTGCTTTATTGTGCATTGTGCATCATGTTTCTACTCATCCTGGTTATAATGAGTGCCTATTTGAGTTTCTGTAGTCAGGTAAAAACCAGTTTGGTGTACAGATACAAGTGTTCTAATAAAGTGAATATGAGTCAGAAATGATAATATACTGTGGATTATATTTTATTGGAGTACATCGTTTAAATACATAGCGTTTATCAAACTCCCTTATCCAGAATGAACTGTAAACAAGTTTGCATTGAAAAAAAGATGATGATTAATAATAATAATAATAATAATAATAATAATAATAATAATAATAACAATAACAATAACAATAATTATTATTATTATAATTATAATAATAATAATAATAATAACAATAACAATAATAATAACAATAATAATTATTATTATAATTATAATAATAATAATAATAATAACAATAACAATAATAATAACAATAATAATTATTATTATAATTATAATAATAATAATAATAATAATAATAATAATACTCCGACCATTTCACAAATAGAGCCTAATCTGAGAATACAGTAAAGATAAATAAGGGGTACATAGAAAACAGAAAAGAAAACAGAAAACATGTCAAGGATTTTTTGAATGTCTAAACTTCCTTTGCTAAATGTGTAAAAATCCTTCAGTGCTTGCTGGAGACATGAAGCTGATGTGTTTTCTGTGATTGAGCCATGACCGTGGCTGGAAAAGAACGCTTGACAGAATGTTGTTTTTGTGTAGGTTGTTGCTGTTGTGATTCCCCCAGATGCTCTTCTTTAGCTTAGAGCTTCTGTGCTTGTTGAATCCCTTCCTGCTGCTGGCTGATGATCACATGATGATCTTTGCTTCCTGAAAAATAAAAAATAATTTGACCTTTTTTTCAGTGGATAACCTCATTCCGATCATCTATATTGTAACCTTTAATCATAAAAAACTGTCTCAAAGAACACAGGAATTCCAGGATACTGTTGGTATTTACTCCTCTATACTTTTGCACTATAATGATTTATAATCTAACTATTAGGCGTCACCTAGAAAAGGATTAATTTCTTTGGAGTCTCTGTTCTTCCTCATGTCATTGTAGGGAGTTTTTCTTTTCCACTGTAACCTCTAGTGCATTCATTAGAGATTACTGTTAGATTATTGTTAGATGAGCTATACAAATACAATAGAATTGAATTTAAGGGGACTCTACTGTGAGTTGCTATAAAATGATTAGCATTTTTGACTCCGGACCAGCTACTTAGAGAAACCTTCTGACTAACTAAAGTTAGCCATATTTTGGGAAGTGGTGAGAAGTTCAAGAGATATGCTTAAGGAAATGATGACGCAAGTGGCTGTGGTTCATCAGAATAGCACTAATACAAATAACCATTTTAGGATAATACTCAAGAATCTCACTACTCAACCCCATGACTAACGTGTGGGTATATTATTCTTTTTCATAGCTACATGCCTTTCCTATTAGTTTTACTGCAGCTCCTAGACAAGTACATACGATAAATAACTGTTTCAAAATGTTACCACACCAGACATGATCATTTGCTTCAGTTAATCTAATACACAACTTTGAACGTATTAAAAGTTAATCTGTGACCATACTAATCCAAATGGATGACTACACCAACTATAAGGGGAAAAAAACCTACACACATGGTATACAGAATCCCGTGTAATAAGGTGCTTAATATTCAAGGTCGTGCTGGATTGCAAAACACTTTTAATGGCACCCATAGGAATAATTTGGGTTGAATGACGTTAACAGGCTAAAGATAACACTTATTACAGATCCTGTTGAATAAGTTGTGTGTAAGCATTTTGTGTCTGCATAACCATAATTACCTAATAGCTTAATGCTCAACAAGTGTCCTGGGTAATCTATATGCAGATAAATTGCTTATTTGCCACAAACTTGCTACACAGTTTAGAAGAGACCTGAATGATATATTGTGCCTTGCCTGGAAAGTACGAGTCATTTTCAGTCTGCCACCTTAATGAGGTCTGCTAAATCTTTCCATGTTTTCTATCTCCCTTGAAAATGCCATTATATCAACAGCTTGTATGTAAACATGCATTGCTTTTGAAGTCGAGATGTTTTCTTTCCTCTTTTTTTTTTTTTTTTTGACTTTAGAGTGTTTTTAATTTCAAACCTTTCACCCAATCATGATGTACTGTAGTGTATATTCCACTAGATGGCACTGTGCTAGAGCTTTTCATTTGGATGCCTTATTTGAGAACATTCATTTTCTCAGTTTCATAGGAGTGTGATGATAATGGTGGCCACAAAATGAATAAAACTTGGTACTTGATACATGTCAGAGGATGTTACAGCAGATTTCAGATAAATTCATTTGCATTGACAGGTTTTTAAATGGCTTGCTCAATCCTTTCATTGGATTATTATTGTGCAGGGGGTTGATGGATGAAAGACAAAAAAATGCAATCATGTTCTTACTTATCATACAACTAAATAGCACGTGCTTAATTAAAAAAAAAATATATATATATAATAGTTGAACAATTTTTTTAGGCGTCTGCATGCATGAATCAGAAAGAATTTTGCAGCAAAGGCTTGGGAAATAAATTGCGGATTGTTTATGTTTAAGGTAAATGAGTCAGCCAGGGATCGCGTGCTGAAGGTGGGAGACTTGGTGATACTGTAACTTTAAGAGAGAGAGGTGGGCTGCGCAGAAATGACGCAGGAATAATAATGAAAAGGATGCTTCAAAATTCCACGCACCGACTGCAGCGTGTGTGGTTAACGAGCAGCCCAGTGAATACACACAAACAAGAGGAATCACACAGAGAGCTGAGGCACTTTAGATGCAGATGTGGGGGCTTTAAGCAAAGAAGGGCTGTAGTGCTGGAGGGCTCAAGTAATCCTTTGCAGAGCATTTTTATTCATTCAAGTAAAGAAGAAAAAAAAAAGTACTTTTGACAAGTCAAATTTGATAGAAAGCTTGTTATTGTTTTTATTTTTTGTATTTTTTTATCTGTATTATTATTATTTTTTTTTTACTGGAATGAACCCCAGTTTCAGTCCTTTAATCCAAAACCAAAAAAAGTGACACTTTGTTGAACATTTGCAAGAACCTGCAAGCATGTTGCGCTTCTCCTGCCTCTGCCTTTTCATTTGGCTGCTCGAGTCGAGCTCGAGTCAAGTGAAACAGGACGTGGACGTGCTCGTGCTCCTGCCTCGAAACAACTCGTACATGTTCTCGGTCGCGAGGGTCCGACCCGCCATCGATTACGCGCGGCAGCAGCTGGCGCGTGGGCCCCTGGCCGGACTCAATTTCACCGTGCACTATGTGAACTCCGAGTGCGGCGTGGACGCGCTTTACGCGCTCGTGGACCGCGCGCACAGCCAGCGCCCCGACCTGATCCTCGGTCCCGTGTGCGAGTACGCCGCCGCGTCCGTGATCCGCGTGGCGTCGCACTGGAACATCCCGGTCATCTCGGCAGGTGCCCTGGCGTCCGGCTTCAGCGAGAAGAGCTCCGAGTACGCGCTGCTCACGCGCACCGCGCCGAGTTACCTGAAGATGGCCGAGACCTTCTCCACGATGTCGCAGCGCTTCGGCTGGAAGAGCGTCTACCTGATCTACCTCGACGACAAGGAGGAACGCAACTGCTACTTCACCATCGAGGGCGTCCACGCGCTCCTGCAAGGCCATCACGACATCTTCGTCTCGATGATGGATTCCAGAGAGCCGCTCGCGTACATGGACGAGATCGTCAAGTCCATACGCGAGCATGAAGGTAGTAACCATTGCATATTAGAAAAAAACTTTTATTATTATTATTATTATTATTATTATTATTATTATCACCTGTAACTTAAATGCGCCTTTGATTTTTCTCGATAACAAGTCTGCATTGCTTCACAT
Source organism: Silurus glanis (assembly GCA_014706435.1). Taxonomy (NCBI): domain Eukaryota; kingdom Metazoa; phylum Chordata; class Actinopteri; order Siluriformes; family Siluridae; genus Silurus; species Silurus glanis. The sequence continues at coordinate 647,272 of JAAIIK010000015.1, forward strand.
CACACCACAACTTCGGTTCAGATGGGTAAGAGGTCATTTGAGTTGTACACGTGAGGGAAAAAACTAATCAGAATTCTGACCGAGCAAAAGTTCAGTACCAGCTGTGTGATTAAACAGTCTCTTGAGCACGCACAGGCATCCCTCCCCTGCTCTAAGGTTTCCAGGTAAGAAGAAGTTCAGAGATGCAATGTGGTGTCTACCCTTACCAGTATTGAGAAGATCACAAGAAAACCAGTGACCTGCTTAGAGAAAAGGTTTAGCTATTTAATTCGTTCTGAAAGGTTGAAACTTTTCTTTGCATGAATTCCAGTAGCTCATACTGCATCACTGTTTTTCAGAATTGGTCGCCTATATTGCAAATGTAGAAACTATAATAAAACTAAGAGGAAAGTGATGTTTACATTTAGCTGAAATGATCGTTCTTATTGCATATATTGCAAATGCAATTATGAATGTGTGGAATGTAAAACTTCAGACATGCTCTTGGAGTTCACTTGTTGATCATGGTAAAATGATTTCTTTATCTGCCATATAATAAATGTACATTTTTAAAACCGTATTTATGTTTGGTCACCCACAATGCTACATATAGCGAGCAGGATTTAGCCCTTGCTTTATCACTAATCAAAAAAGCGAGTTGCCGCAGCACATTAGTCCTTTCGGCTGGCCGGCTCTCTCACCTCCTTATCTGTACGCTCGGCTCGAACAAATCACCTTCTAAAATGTCAGCTTTCATCAATGCAATCGTATCTATAATAACACATCCAACATAGACCTAGAAGCGGTGTAACTCAGTGCATCTGTGTCTGATAGTTGCACTGTGTTTTGGTGCCTGCGTCCAATGTATGTTCCAATGTTTGAGTCCAATGTCTGCATTACTTCTACATTGTATCTTTATATCATGTTAACATTTCTTAACACAGCGTTTTTCCGGAAAATGGTAGGTTTGAAATGATTGAAAATCATCTAGCAATGTCTTCCCATGACGTCAGCTTGAAACTGGAAACTTCTCACAGGGAATAACGTAAATATAGACCCAAGCAACAATTTAGCACCAGAATCAAGAAGCACGTCACAAATGTTTCAGTATAAAGATATTTATTGTGTATCAGGGTGAGCAAGCTGGCCAAACATCATGGATTTAGAATAGTGCATTTGATTCATGGAATTGTTAAGTGTTAAATTTGACTCTTCAATGCCAAAACCTGACAAGAACTTGTTTGTAAGAGTTGCAGGATTGAAGCTATGCGCAAAAAGCCTCATGGAAGAGGCAGCTCTTGATACCTCTAAAAGGAAGCTGTGTGTTGTGGTGAAATTTGACCAAAATCTGACCTGTTTAAAGACACCAAACAAGCTGGGTATAATGAAAATACACCTGATACTTACTGTATGTGTTAGTGCTTTCGAAGTTCTACCAGGATATTGTAGCTTAACACCAAGTTGTCCCTACCAGGAGCTTAAGACGTCGCCATATTAAACATTTAACATAATAACCAACCTAAACATTTACATTTACGTTTACATTTGCGGCATTTAGCAGACGCCCTTATCCAGAGCGATGTACAAAAGTGCTTTGAGTCTCTAGCAATGAATAAATCTACACTGGTACACAAGATTACAAACTTAATATAAATATAACTCTTGAATTCTACAAAGCAAACGTGGAAAGTGCTAATTTAAGTGTTTCAGGAAGAGGTTGGTCTTCAATCGTCGCTTGAAGATAGTCAGGAACTCAGCTGTACGGACATCTAGGGGAAGTTCATTCCACCACCTCGGTGCCAGAACAGCACCTGGTAAACATGCATCCACATCAAAAATCTATTGTATTGTATCAGTTCATTCTCGACATTAAACCAATTTTTGAAAACCTATGGTCTAAAATGTCGCTGGCAGTACACATGCACAAATCTCTGAGCGGTCCCCAATCTGCCGGCCCCTAAACTTGTTTTGAGAAGAAGCACAGTGCTGTTATAATATGGGGTGCCAATAATTTTGGAAAATGGTCACAACAAAGCCTGGCCCCATATGTTCTAACTGTTAATTTCTGCTCATATTCATTGAACTGGCAATGATTCTACACTATAATCATATTAAATAATATCTCAAATATTAAAATGTGGAAATTATTGCAATTTTTCTGTCTCTGCCACTTGTTGCTCGATCACGCTAACAAGCACAAAAATCCACTAATAAAACACACCACTCATAAGTTATCATCTCAGGATTTACTCTGAGAACCGCCCACACAGACCAGGAATATCATCTGCTTTGCCATGATCCACCGCCTCCACTACATGTCTTACTAGAGCAGAACAAGACTAAAGAACAGTGAGAGAGAGAATCAGCATCAGACCACTGTACACTTCTACACATCACAGGACATTTGAATGCAAAATAAAACTATTAGTTACTCACTGTAAAGCTCATTTCTCTGCAGCTTCTCAGATTATTTATCGCCTTCTGTTCTGGCATCTGCATTCATCACTGATTAGTTTTACTTAATGTGAAGCAATTCTAGTTGAAAGTAATCAACTTGGACCTTGTTACCTTGTACCTGTGACTACGCTTAGAAATGAATTTGATATGACTGGTATGCTAAATGCTAAAGATCCTGTTTTAATTTGACTACGAGTTTACCAAACTGTTATATAATCCTTTTCATGCAACACATGTAATTTTATTGTTTTTTTTAACCTTTCTTTCTGGATGACTCCACCCCCGTTAGAGGGTTTAGAGTGCTCACTGAGTGGATTGAGAAGTGTAAAAACGATGTAAATCACATGCCATGGCCTCCAAAGTCACCACATCGCAACCTGTTTGAACGTCTATGAGAGATTTTAAAGCGATGTACTAGAAAGCACTGTTCACTATCCCAAAACAACAATTGAGCGAATATCTTTTGGTATAAAGGTGTTTAATAACCCAGTATTATTCCATAGTCTACTAAAATCAAAACCAAGACACACCGAAATGATGTTAGTGGTTTCGTAACAACGCAACAGTAATTTCTGTTCTTTTTAATTGTGTTAATTGTCTGAAAATCAGATCAAACTATTTCTTTTTCATCTTATTTTTCATCTTTTCATAATACATTTCTTTAGTTTACTTTTTTAGTGGCTGAATCCCTATGCTTGATGGATATGCAGAGGCCTGAGGGAACAGGATCAAATGACAATCACAGTTGTTTTGGCAACACAGTCATTGGTCAATGAATCCTGTGCGTAAGAATTTAAGTTTTTTTTTTTTTTCCTCATCTTAATTTTCACAAGACTTCATGGCCAAAGCAAAACTAGTATTACAGAAATCAGTTCTTTCTTCCCATTCTCTGACAGTTCTTTCCATCCATTATGGATCGGACTGGAATTTTCTGTCTCTAGCAATGCTTCAGGTCTTCATACTTGTGCAAAATAACTCTACAGATAATAATACTTGTGCAAGAATTGCTCCAGGTATCTCAATACTTTCTTACATCTTATATCATTTGAGTTTTGCCCTGGATTGCTCTTGGTGGTTTGACGATGGACACACCCACCTCTACTACCTTAATATAACGATTGACATTGTTCTCTTAGAGCCCTATTTACACAAAGGCTCCTCCTTGCTGTAAGTAACTTAAGCATGGCATGACCCAGCTAACTTCTCTTGACATTTCTTTGATCGGTATTCCTCATAAAGCCACAATCTTTGTTGCAGAATGATGACCATGAGGAAGGAGTAGGAGGAAAAAACATCTGGTGAAGTCTGTCACAATATAGTTAAGAATTATATTCCAGTTGAAATAGAAAAATGTTACAATAGACTGAAAAACATAATAATTTTACTGGCTTTATCAAGGAGCCCAGCCAACAGTTATTTATCCCGAATGACTCGATAAATGTGTGTTTCCAGGTTTGCATTTCCTTTTACAATCCTAATGAACAAAGTGGACTCATTTTTTAACAAAAATTGATATGTTCCCATTAAGAGGGGTCACTGTTCTCCCACTACTCATTTAATAAGTGGGATGGATCACATACACAAATGATTATGTAGTTATCTTATTTTGTGGATAAATATTTACCACTGTTCGGCTAGCTAGCACCGTTGTGGAGTGTTAATGATCTACTTTATCAAGCTAGTGTTGCTTTGCTTCTGTTTATTCAGCCTGAAATTGACTGGTCTTTTTCTGTTTCACTCCTCTTGATATGGACCTATAAACTCTAACAGCTGTCAGCGTTATCTGTGTGTAGCGGACAGCTAGCAGAAGAGACGGTACCGTGCATATTTCTTAGCAGCAAGACATGCAAAATAAGTTCACAAGAACATGCATCTCATGCATTTTTCATGTATTGAGAAAAGGATCCCAAATTAGTAGGGCTTTAAGTTTAAAAACAATCACCATATAATTACATATTACACAGGCAGTCAATAGCATATAAACTACTTTACTTACTGTGCTTTTTATTCAATTTATTGCCTCTGAGTTTGAGATATTTTTAATGTAGACAACGAATGACCATATCAATAAGGAAAACTAAGGAATTGAGTTGCAATTTAGACCAGTTTAAAACTGCTCCTGATGAAGACACTGGTAGCAATGCACTGGTAATTAGTGACACATTACAACATTGTTTTACAGTTCTTTCCAATTAACAGGTTAGGGTCATCTTTGTTTAAACCTTTCAGAAACACATTGAAAGGCTTCACTGAAAATATTGATTCTTCATTTTATCTATGGAAATTGGCAGTGAAAGTTACTCTACTTTTTAAATGTGCAGTCAATCAATTCTATTCATTTAATAATAGGATAGACTGTATATACTTATGTATGTTTTGGCCTATATAAAATAGCTTAAAATTCAATTCAATAAGGAATGGCACATGACTTAACATGTAAGATGATGTACTCATTGCTGTCACATGCAGCCCATGGTGTTCTGTATTAAAGAAGTCACACATTTGCAATATTTTTGATTAGACTTTCTTCTGAACGCTACAAAGCCCTGATACTGCAAAAAATGAGAAAGAACATTATATTAATCTTCAGTATATTTAGTTTCAAAAGTTGCTACTGTAGAAATGATAATCTGCTACAAGTGCATTAACATAAACGTGTTTTTACCAAGTGTCTGCGCTAAGGGACAGTAGTAAACAGAACTGAGAATTGAATGTAATGTAAATACAGTTATCAGTAGGTAAGAGTGATTTAATGTCTTTGCACAACATTGACTTGGCACTGTCTGTTTCAATGGAATGAGTTTATCATGTACAGCAGTTACTGGGGTTTTTTTTTTTTTTTGGACTGTTCACTTAGTGGCCAAATTATAAGATACACCAACTCCACCTTCTTAATTCACTTTTTTCTAGTTTAATGAGACTTTGTGAAATACAGCCAGATCTACTTTCAGATCTGCCTTCACTTTAAACAGATCAATTGTTCATCTCTTGTGTAAGATGATAATTAGGCATATCCTATAAAACTAGGCTGAGATTTTCAAATACAGTGAATGAGTGGAATAAGGATGGAATACATTGTGGCAATGATTTGACAGCGATTGACGTGCACTTGACGCCATGAGCTGGCCCAGTAAAGGTCTGCCGAGTGGTCCTCGGGGGTGTCGATATGGGACTTTACTGAGCAGAGATATTATTCCTGAGCAGGGTTATTATATGCATGCCATACGTTTGCACAGTAGCATCAGACGCATGCTTGTGCTTACGGCAGTGTGCTTTTAAAATGACCCTCAGGGCTGTGAAATGTGGCAGGGGAGACAGTAAGCCTGCCATGTGCTGCCCCTTACATTCCGCAGCTCATTTGTAACGAGTGTCAGTGGGAAAATCCAGATTTCTGAAATATAGCTGGCTGGGGTTGTACCCCATGGAATCAGCGTCAAGTCAACACAGGGCCTGTAGTGTTGTACACACTCTGTAATTAAAGGGTGCCATAGAGCATGAGTACTGAGGTGAAGTTTGTCCCACTCATCGGAGGATATTTCAGGCGGCAAGCTACACTGACAGAGTTGTGGGGAGTGTTCCAGCGCTCTGAATCTTCCTATTTATGGGACACTTAAAGATTTTTTTAAAATCTGTTTGCATACTTGTTTGTTTGTTTATTTATTTTTGACCTCTTTGCTCCATGGGAAAATTTTTTCATATACCACACTTTTTTTTTTTTTTTGGTCATGTGTGGAAAACGAAGGTGCTTTGCAACACTTACACGATATATGCTTTGCATAATAACTCGTACATGCCGCATTACCATGTACACATCAGGCTGATATTCTTCTGTGGTAACCTTTGAATAAAAGCCAGAAAATTGAAGTTTTAACTGTTTAACAAAATCAGCACTGAGCGCCATGTCAAAAAAGGAGCACTTCACTATGTGGTTTTGATTCATGGCCTATAAACCGTTTATGAGAATGGTGTACTTTATTGTTTTCCCATTTATGCCGTGCACATAATCAGAAAAGCGCATTTAAGCAATTACTCTTAATATGGAAGGCTGTAAAAAAAAAAAAAAAAAAAAAAACGCAGCAGTGCACATATACAATCACATTGGAACACACATTGACACCATCATCATAATCATCACCATGTATAAAGACTTTAGCAAATTCACTTACAAATTGCAAATATTATTTGATTTTCTTGACTTTCCAGTGGTAATCATGTGCACACATACCAATGTGGTGAGGGAGATCATGCTGGTGGCCCACAGAGAGAGACTGACCACCAGTAACAGGCTCTTCTTCAACATTGAGCTATTCAACTCCTCCTCCTATGGTAAATGACTTGCACACAATGTCTTATAGTATGTGGTGATCGGGATAGAGAGCTTATCTGCATGGTCACAAAGATCCACCACGGCATGCTTTTTCCCCCGCTCTGACCATGAAAAATAACCAGTCAAGATCTCTAACTCTTCTGTTAGACAGGAGAATTCATTCAGGAGAAGCAAGCTCTAAACATACAGGATGTTCAGGACAAGGGCTGCCTAAATAAAAGCCACAATTCAAACTCCATTTGGCCATTTCAAAATGAAATACTTTGGTATATAGATTTTATTTATTCATTCATAAGTTTTTTATAAAAAAAAAATATATGTGAAATGAAACACAACAATTGATTTGATTACTTACTTCCCAATCAATCCATAGAAAACCCTGATCATTGTGTTTATCTTTTGTGATTTGTTAATGTGAAAAAAACCCTTAACATACCCCGAAACATTATTTCATAGGCGATGGATCTTGGAGAAGAGGAGACAAACATGACAATGCAGCCAAGGCTGCCTACGCTTCTCTGAATACAGTGACACTACTGAGGTCAACCAAGCCCGAGTTTGAGAATTTCTCACTGGAAATTAAAAAGTCCTTCGAGAGCATGGGCACCGAAGTTTGTGAAGGCTGCAATAATGTACGTAAGTCTTTCGAAACAAAATGTACAATGATGGTAGGTCATACCTGGTTCATATCAAAATAATTAATGTTTACAATTACTTACAGAATAGCACATTTGTCCAGGTAATGCATGTATTTAATGCACTACATATTTAATAGAAACTTGTGTTTATGAAGAACCTGTTAGGAGCAATTTTATTCAGCAGTTTATAATTTCAGAACAAGTGTAATTAAGCATATTTCAAGCCACTAGCCATTAAAAGGACAATGCCTGCTAGAAGAGCATATTTGAAATCATATTAGCATAATCTGCATTGAAAAACGTATATACGTGATACGCGGATTTTCTGTTGGCGCATGTACCTTTGTGTTTTTCTCCAATTTCTTTTAAAGTTGGCCCACCATCCAGCTACAGTTACTACCTTAACAGGGGGAAAGACACATGTCACATAACACATTTTAAGATAAGCACCATTTGCCTTTTTCCTCATACACGAGCTCACAAATTCTCAAATTGGCTTGTGTCACTGTGACTGACAGAGGAGAGAGAGCATGCCATCCCTCCCACCCAGTGAACCCAGCCAAGTTTTGCTCCCTTGGCTCCTGGCCACTCAGGAGCCTGCATCCTGTTAATTTTTTTTAAAGTGTTCTAAGACCTTCTGGACGTACCCAAACAACTTTACAAATAGCACTTGCATGCCATTAAAAATGTACTATTAAATGGAGTATTTATAACAACAACAACAGCAGTAAGAGTATAGATAATGACCTAGTCCACCGTTTTCTCAATAGTGTGTTCTCAGTATTCCTCAACTGCCATCAAAATGTTTGAGACCCTTTTTAAAGGTTGTTTACTGCACCAGAAACACACAATATCTTCACAATGCAACAGGGAAAAAAAAAAATCTACAGGAAAATGTTTTTTTTTTTTTTTTCCAGTGCATTAGCACCACCTAGAGGTAGACAAATCAATTAGAGTGACTATTGTTTCCCGATTTTAAAGTTTAAATGTTCAATTTGGAACAATACAATTATTTAATATAGATTTTATCCTTTGGAAAGTAAGAAATCACTAATGTTTATTACAAAGACAATTTTAGAATCAAGTACCTGCACTTTGTGAGTGTTTTAGGAGTCTGAACACATTTTCAAAAAGTGGTCGTCTGAATCTAGAAAGTGACACTGTTCAGCCTGGCAGTTGAAACCCCATCAGTAATTTATTAGGACGGGCAGTAGGAGCTGCTGTGTCGAAACAAAACATCTTTGATGAATTGGCTTGCTGAGGTTAATAAGCTCAGCAGGGTCCAGGCTACTTTCAAAAATCAGCTACTTGCCAAATCAGCAGGAGTCTCAGAAAGCCGGAGGTGGCCTTTGGTTAGTGACCACTGGCTGGTGTATTGCTGTCAATTGCATGCCAAGCACAATTACTTTATTGTACGAGCCCTTATTTTACACCTTCCTTGTGAAAATATCCCCTTAGAGGCCAGAAATCTAAGTTTGATTTGCCAGATCACAAATGTGTCAGGCGCTAGTTCACTTGCAGCAGAGGCTTGTAACATCTGTCCATTTATGCCGAGTCTGGTGTTGTGTCAATGCATACCGAATTACTCGCTATGCTGGAGAATAACTGCTTTATTCATTAAGGGAGGTGATAACTTTTTTGGATCGCCTTACAGTCGGGTCGTGTTCTTTCGGCGAGCCAAGACTGTTTTCAGCAATTCATGCATGCTGCATATGCAAAGTGCTCAGCACATATATAAAGCTGCAGGAGAAATTTTAATGAATGCTCGCCTGTCTAAATCAAAACTTTATTTTTCTGTGCATGCTCTGTGTATTTATTGAAGTGATCAAGGTGAACTAATATGAACTAATATCGTCTAAAAAATATGACAAGGGACAGCACTGGAATTTATAAAAGTATCTTGTAACAAAACAAACTGCTTTACCAGCTTCAGAATGCATTTTATAAAATATCCCCAAACAACAGACATGCAATGACAAGCGATGAATGAGTGACAGAAGCTAAACTCTGAGAAGGAACAAATCACAAATGTTGGGAATGTTCAGAAGATGCCTGGCTATTAACTGTGTCTCTGTCTGCATTATCTATAAAATGCAGCAGGGTTTGCAGAGCAAGAGATGTAGATAAGAGACCAAACTCATGTTCCAGCTCCAGTAAAGCTCTCTAGCTCACTGCCCACGCATCATTAGACAGGAAGCTTTTACAACTAACCGAGCAAACCCGCTGGAACGCTGTACACAATCAATCTCTAAGAGACCCAACATCTTTGAAATAAGTATTTAAGTTCCCAAGTACATGGCAAATATTTGTATGCACCGATGACCAGTAGGTGGGTCTGTTGGATTACAACACAGTTATTGGATAAGTGTAATATATTTTATGATTGCAGTAGTGTTTTCCAGCAAAATAATACATAAAAGCTTAAAGCAAAGGCCCTAGGAATAGAATGCAGTTTCACCTAGCCAACCGTTTTGATGTATAGCAACATTTATGGATATACATAGGTCAGGTTTTTTAAAGGAAAGGCCAGATTGGGATGTGTCTTTTAAAATTTTATAACCATTGGACCATTATTGTGCTAATTAGCACTGGATTGACAAAGTTTGGCTTGAGTGTGTCAAAAGGGTGGTGATTTCTTCTTCGCATTATCTCAGCGCTTGAATGTGCGTCATTTGCAGTCTGTCAGATTTGAGATTGGCAGCGATAATAACCCTGAGTAGCTACACTTTTTTTTTTTTCTATACAAATGTTTCCGAGAGGCTGCTTAAAAGAATCAGAGTCATATAGTGGCAACATTATGAACTATAAATCAACGTTTGACTACACTCCACAAAACAGACAATGTGTGAACAATTGATGTAATTTATAGGACAGTTCTGTCTGATTATGGCTGAGTGAGGTTGTCTCTGCAGACATATTCAATGCTGAATAGATCACCGCACTTCTATTCACCTCACCAGACTGCACACAAAGACAATACCATCCTTGACTTTGCTCGAACCATGAACAGATGACTTTTTTATGGAGTGTTAAGGAAATCCGAAGGCTCATGGGACCTAAAATGGCTGTGACAGATTTGCAAGAAGGGAAGGGAAGTTACCCACCCAGCATGTATTATAGATAGTTAATTCTGTCTCGTACATTTTAAGCTAAACAGGGTGTCACTATGTCCAGGACACTCAGTTACATAATGTTGTCTGGCCCAGTGAAACTGATCCTTGTTTTTCTTCGTAGTCTATTAGCTTCATTTAAATGATGGCTGTGTTATATGGTAGTAACAGTAAGCCGACATTGGAGTGAGGAAGCTGACATGCGGTTGCTCATTTTGGTGCTTGTCCAAAGGAAAGGGCTACAGGCAGAAACATCGAGGCTAATGAGTTTAGAACATAGTTTTGGTTTGGCTAATAATACATCCAGTAAAGACTTAAAGTTTAAGAGGCCTAGCCCTATGTTTATTATGAATGAACACACAGATACTAATGAAACTTCAATATTAACAGTGAATCTGTCATTTACAAAAAAAAAAATATGTTGCCAGAATATGATCTAAAAACAAAAGAGACAGCCACAAGAGGCATAAAATGTTTCCTTTTCAAAAATAATCTGTCCAGGGGGATTACTTCATTTAAACGGACTGCAATCTGTGAGAGAGCAGAGCATAAATCAAGACCCAAAAACAATGGTCTCTTTCCAGGCTAGATGTCACCCCACGGTTTAACATCTCTTTCTTATGACACATCAGGCTGAAGCACTGGGTGGTCTCTATGGTTGGCTTTTCCTCAGCAACCTGACTATCAATTCAGTGAGGATTCCCAGGCTTTTGTGGAATTGTTTTCTCCAAAAACTTGGCTACGATATTGTCTGGTCCAAATAGAGGAGGGAGCGAATCTGACCTGGCTGACTGGTTCCATTCTTCCTACCACAAGGCAGGCCATTAAGACTGAGCATTTTTCTCCATTTTTTTTTTGTAAATAAAAGCTACAAATTAGGCCCAAATCTGAGGACTGAGACAGAGGCCGTTCACATATGGTGTGTTACTAAAGCTGTTACCAACAGAGCCTGATCTCAAATGCCAGCAGGGTTTATGTTTCACAACGCCATATTTCAGATGTGGAATGTCCATCCAAATACATTGTGTTGCTGAATTGCAAACTGCACTTCCTGTAAAAACATTGTGGGCTTCATTATCTGGGAGCTCCGAAACGTCTATGTGGCTCACATGTCCAGAAAAGGACATGTATATAAACAGTCCTATAGCTTTTCCTGCTGTTCCGCTCATCTTAGGCAGTCGACGGTCGACCTAAATACACGGTGATCCCCACCAGTCACTGAATCTTGAAGCAGCAGTCCAACTAAGCCCTGGGTTTTACTAGTGTTTGCCTTGGGATGCCCACACACAACATAGCGTAACACAGGAATGGACCAAAAGTCCCTATCATAACAGAAGCAACTATTAATGTTATTTCTTCAGTATTTGAAGATCTTGTGTATGTTTTTATTCAGGCTTTTATTAGCAGCAGTTAAATAATTTTATGTTATCAGCAAACTACTATTCTGTTATGATTACATGCAATTTCTGGTACATTCCAATCATGATAGATGGATATTTTTACATAGTGTGAAAACTATTAATCATCTATAATAGTGCTTAAAAAACTGTTTGTGTACTTGAACAATCTCAAAAAAGGGTACAAAACTGTAACTTTTCTGGGCAGTGGCGTGGCACTCATATTCTTTTGTTTTGTTTAACCTTTAATACTGATATTTCATCTAGAAATGGGGATATAATATACCTTTAAAAGTGATTAAAGTAATGAAATTAGACCAATAAAGTGCACTCCATGTTTCTATGTTTATACAAAAGATGTAGGCTTGATAGTTTCACCCATTTTTCTGAGAATATTCTTTGCCAATGGAAAAGGGGAATATAATAAATATAATGCAATGTTATAATAGGAATAAATTACCAAACACATTAGAGTATTAAACGTTAATATCCAAATTATAAGGATCATCATCAATAATTAAATTTTAAGATGGATTGTAATACTTAATTTTAGATATATTACTATTTGCATGTAATCACCAAATGTTTGTTTGTTTGTTTAACACGTTTTATGTGTGTGTGTGTGTGTGTGTGTGTGTAAAATGTGTAAAGATTGCTAAACATTAATAAACAGATACAAAAATGTAAAATGTGAAAGGTTCGTGCTTTTACAGTACTTTTATAGTACTTATAGCACTTAACATACCTTTTAAATACTAGGTACTAATACTTAATATACTGTGAACCCAAGTAAAAAAAATTTTTATTCATTTCCAATTCATGCCGAACATAATACATAATGAATCTATAAGATGTGGAGATTGTAAATGTATTTGCCTTTAGCCTATTTTAACGTTTCTTTTTGGCATATTTTTTGTTGCAGGTAAACATGTTTATGGAGGGTTTCCATGATGCGTTACTACTGTATGCGCTTGCCTTGAATGAGACTATCCATAGTGGCCTTAATAAGGAGAATGGAAAGGAAATCACACGCCGAATGTGGAATAGAACGTTTGAAGGTGAAGATAAAATTCAGTCAAACACAGTGTATATCCCCACTTTTTCTTTTTACTTTGTTATATCTTTCATATGTTTGTGTTTGTATTATTTGGATGCAGTTGGCCTAAGGGTGACCTTTTCAGTGTAAACTGACAAGCACATATTTATATTCCTAAGTGTTTCCTAAAATATGTGACCGTTCAGGAAAACAGATCTGTGATGGAACCAGATGGGAAAAAGTAAACAGGGGCACAATTTTACAGCTCACATTTTACATTTAATTTCAATATTAATATGACTATATTTACTAACCACAAAATCCAAACAAGTCTGTGATAAGAATATTTAAGTCTACAGAATTTTTATGGCAACTTTCAATTTATTTTAGCAGTAAACAGGGTTGTCAAATATTCTTTCATTCATAAGCTTCACTTACGTTGTAGGTGCTCGGCCACGTCTGCTGCCCAAGCTGTTTCCATCAACCGCAAAACCAAAACCAATAACATAAAATAACAATGTTTTGTTGAGGGAATCATCAGGAACAGGGTCATGTTTTCTTGTTAAATGAAATAATATTTTAAAAATGTCAAGAATTTGGGAATACAGACGCAGGGATATAATTACCATTTCTGCAGACTGTGCCAACAAAACCGACGGGAGGCAAACGAGGTTTCCTGTTGTATTGGTCGCCTGGAATTTTCTCGACTATTGCCTGTGTTTTCCTTGGAATGTCTGACTATTTTGGCTAATTAATTCTCACATTCCTTGCATTCCATTGCACAGGGATTGCAGGCCAGGTGTCTATAGATGCCAATGGTGACAGAAACGGAGATTTCTCTGTTATAAGCATGACAAACCATGAAACTGGAACATATGAGGTAAGAGAACTGCCTGAATATGCCTGTAGGGTATTTGGACACTACAATTATTACACTATTGTAATAAATTAAAAGTCATAACACAGTGTCAACCCTTATTATTATATATTATTCATTTTTTCATCTTAAAAGCATATTATGTAGGACCTACAGGAAAACTACTATTAAATGTAGTTGCTTAAACTCTAAGTCTTCATCCATTAACTGGTCCTGAGCCTTTTCAACTATGAGATTTAATGGATGGCTCATCAGATAATAAGTCCTCATTGCTTAAAAATGGTCACTGTTAACTGCTGTCTGCTATAAAAGTGAAAGGGCTTTACCATACATACTGTAACCATCAATATATTCTATAAAGCGAGGGCCGTATTCAGAGTTGAGTTACATATGAATAGTGAGGAGTTAATTAAAAAATTGCACCAATTGGTAATCAGATCTCAGACGTAACTTTGGACTCGCATGCTCTTCCGACATTTTCATGTGGGTTGTGCATGCTTATACTTTAATCCCAAAAAATACCTAATGAAAATAGCGAATTAATAGCATGATGTAGTTGGTTACATACCATGCACACATTCCAATTTCATGTCCTTGAGACAGTATCTCTTCACCACGTCATCCAAACGATATTATAACCAATATAAATATTGTAATTGCAGGTCATGTCATTTGCTCCAAATCCAGTCGTGGTTTTTACCCCTGCCTTAGCTTCACATTTTCTGCCTATCATGGTGCAAAAAGATTGAGATGTGCTGGATCAAATTATCAAAAAAAAAAAATGTTATTAATGTGTCACCATGTAAACAAACTGAGTACAGAGAACTGTCCTGGCAAAAAACATACATTTAACACTTAATTTATCAGCTTTGAATACAGTGTTCATAAGGTTAAACACCACTTTTATTACTGGAATCTATGCTGTCTCATGGCAGTTGGACTATTTTATGTGAATCGTGTCTTTTTTTTTAATTTTAGGCCCTCTTAAACTACTTTGGCACTAATGGAAGTTTTGAGCTCCTGCCTGGGTTTAACAGTGAACGGTTCACTCTGCGTGGAGATTTAAGGCCAGAACAATCATGTAAATTACCTCTGATGCTTTCACACATGTAGTAGTATCATACCAATTAAGCTATAGGTGTAGTACTTCTTATTAATAACTTCATTTTCTCTCCTAAGCAGGTGGACTAGGCTTATCAGCAGTGACTGGAATCATAGTTGGCGGACTTCTCGGAATGGCACTACTTATGGCGTTATACTTTTTTAGGTACAATATAAAATTAATAAATTATTGTCTTGGACTGAAACCTAAGACCATTTTCACTATATATAATCCATTGTTAGGTAGAGTATTTTTGCTAATTCATCCAGTATACAACAGGGATTGTAATAAAATGGCATTCTTGCATGTTACACGCCTATTAGTGTACAGTAATGAATAAATGTACATTTTGTAGTAGTTTTGAGAGCTGAGTAAACTACATGTTAGTTTTTGGACCTGAGTATCTAAGACCTGAGCTCAGAGCATATCCATACATATTGGAGGACAAGTATAATATGATCCCTCATTCTGGTGCTCAATGATAGATCGAGCTGTTTGGAAAACCAGATTAAACAGAATTACACTATTCCAGACGAGTTGACACAATAGCATGTATACATTTCTCACTATGAGCAATTGGAAGAATGTCACAGGCCTTTCATTTATTTTCCTTCAAGCTGACGTCAGTACTGAAAATAACTAACAGGTCTTGACGCAGTGTTTAGCCCCATAAACAGGGACTCCATAAAGTAAAGTAAATAATCCAACACATCTTTTATCTGATCTCTTTTCTCAATAACAAGGATGTTTATTTTATCATGATGGACATAGCTGCAGTAAATTGTGCTGTATCCAGAACTTGATGTCCTTAAAACAGTCCTTTCAAAAAAAAAAAAAAAAAAAAAAACAAAGCAAAAAAGAAAAAAGAAAAATTATATGACGGTCAGGAGCTAGGGACATATAAAGCTGTGTATTGTATGCAAATTTCAATTGCATTTCTTGTATGTCCTCATTAATATTAAAATGACAGGCAGAAGAATCATATTTATTGCAAATGTAATTATTTACACCATGGCTTCTGCCTGCATTGTTTGGCAGCATTTGGAATAAAGTGGCACGTGATCTAATCAACCTACTTTTTTACATGATAAAAAGGCATTTCACTGAATAAAGACACATTTGCACATATAGCAAAGGTTAACAGTGTTTATCATTAAAAAAAAGGTGATCAAGACACAGTAAAAAAACAGTTTTTCTATAGAGCATTGTCATATGTGGGTAAAACCTTTACAGAAATTCTAAACCGAACAAAACTCTATACTTTATTTTATGTTATACAGATGAACCACAAACAACAAAACAGACCATAATAACAGCTGAGTTTGCCACTTTTATACTCAAAAGTAAGACTAATGTATATGTTTTTCAGAAAAAATTACAAGATAACCATTGAAAGGAGGGCACGGCGGGAACAATGTGATGGAAAACATCGCCAGTTACGAGAGGACTCCATCAGATCCAACTTCTCAACAGCATAGGTTAACACATAAACACCCAAATGGAAGTGCTGGGGACGGTGTGTATCAGATATGTCCAAAGACTCAATAAACACCACCCCTGGATTCCTGAAATATTTCAAAACATACTGTAGTGTTTTTTTTTTTCTTGTAAATGTCTCTTATTTTTGACTTTTGCAAACTCAGGAAAGTTTAATTAAGGAGAGCTGCTCATAAGGCTTCATTGAGAAAAAAATCTGTTGGTTGGTCTGTTTTTGCTTACCTACAGACTTTGTGCCTTTTAAGCAAGCTAGCTTTGATGAGGAATTTGTCCCCTGTTTCAGCAAGTCAAGTGAATTCTTGGGTTGTTGGAGACTGCCAGTGATGAATTAGGGGCATCTCAGTGGTCCGGATGAATGGAGAGGAAGACATAAGTTGAAGATGGACTATTCTTTTATTCATGCCTCATTAACATTAAGGTGAGGGGTGAACATTTAACTATTCTCTCATGGTTCATGGGAGTGTTGGACAGGGACACTAATCAACATAATATTGATTTGAGTTAAGACAGAAGGCTCATGTACAGTATGGTTATCATTTGTAAATCTGAGAGTAGCACATTTTACACATTGAAAAGGTGGCTAAAAATCTAAATACTAGAAGCCAATCTGTGAGGTGTTTGGGGAAAAGCGGCTATTAGAAAAAAAATAACAGAATTCCTCAACAAAATCTTTTTGGATAAAGCTATGTTTATAAGGAGAATTTATATTGCACATGTAAATGGTTAAAAAAATCATATCTGTATCTAAATTTATTATGTCAGGAAATGGTCATTAGTACACTTTCAGATTCATATAAAATATATTTTTTTTCATTGTGTCACATACTCTATTAAAGTATGAGATGCACATGAAAACCTCTTTTAAAACTTTGTGCAAATGCATATACTAGGACTATTCAAAATTAATGTAATGGCAACTGTATACTGATGTAAGTAAATTGATCAACATAAGTTTGTGATTGCGATGTTATTTATTGATTTTTTTTTTTTGTAGAGGTTTTAATTTTTTAATTGTTGATTTTAATATTGTTTTTTCTTTTTCTTTTGTGGAACTCAAAAATGATTTTGTAAAGAAAAAAAATTTATCTGCATTTTTTTAGAGCACATTTTGCTTGATAACTGTGTACATGGCTTTGTAAACAAACCTAGTCAGAATTGTAAGTTATTTATATTACCAGTACATACTGACCAATAAAGAAAATTATTTTAACCACTTGTTGAATTTGAATGTAACTGAATTTTGATGTTGGGAAATATTAAATTAAGAACTAAATAATATTAACAACAACAACAATAATAATAATAATAATAATAATAATAATAATAATAATAATAATAAATGGTATAACAACTAATAGAATTTGTGTCTGCTTTTAGCTCACAAGCCTACAGTATAGTGGCAAATAACTTGGGTTAGAAATTCCTCATGGATCTGAAACAGGGTGTGTGCAAACAACCTTAGTGTGCAAAGATTCTCTGGCCTGGTTTCTTGGACCCTGATTAACACTACTCTTGGATTAGAAAGGTAATGTCTAGCCTGAACGTTTTAAGACACCACTAGTCATATCATTAGTGATTTTAACAGGGGACGAACAAAGCTGTGCAAATATTAAGACAAAACAACCATAAAAATACACCAGAAGCACATCATACCACAACCTTATCAAGATTTACTGTAATATACAATATCACTCTACTGCAATAAAGTATTTAAACCATACTCTCTAATTTTGCTGGCTCAATAGATTACTTTTAAGATGAAAACATTTGGAATGTATTAGAATTTTTTATTTATATGCCCCAATCTATCACATTGTTTCTGAGAACAGCTTTCTTCAAGTCATTCCATGGGTTTTATATAGGATTTAGTTTTAGACTCTGACTGGGCCAATTTAAAAGTTTTATCTTTTGAAGTCGTTCCTGTGTTGACATGATTTGGGTCGTTGTCATGCTAGAATGTGAAATTGTTCTTCATCTTCAGCTTAATGGTGTTCTTTGGGTGATTAGGTTTTGATACTTCGGTTTTTGTTGCCAAACATATCTTTTTTATACTTTTGTTTGAAACAAACCATAATTTTTTTTTTATTATGCTAATGGTTATAGCTAAATGTAGGTGGATTTTTTTTAACATGACAAAGAGATGTCATCTCTCTACTATACACCCCAAACATGTGAACAAGAGAGATTGTTGTCACTTGCAGGGAGTGACTAGTTTTTGCCAGATATTTTTGCAGCTTCTTTAGTGGTAACTCTTTTAGCTCTAGGCAGCCTGCCTCATGCGTTTTCAACATGTCATCAATTTTGATTTCTTAGTAGGCCGAAGGAGGAGAAGGAGAGGAGGAAGACGTCTACAGAGACAGCAGGGAAAGGAGAAGTGGAGGAGAGTGGAGGTTCGGGTGGGCATTTTAAATGTTGGTACTATGACAGGTTAAGGGACAGAGTTAGCTGATATGATGGAGAGGAGAAAGGTAGATATGTTGTGTGTTCAGGAGACCAAGTGGAAAGGGAGTAAGGCCAGGAACATTGGAGGTGGGTTTAAACTGTTCCATCATGGTGTGGATGGAAAGAGAAATGGTGTAGGGGTGATTCTGAAGGAAGAGTACAGTAAGAGTGTAGTGGAGGTGAAGAGAGTTTCTGATAGAGTTATAAACATGAAGCCGGAAGATGAAGGGGTGATGATAAATGTCATCAGTGCCTATGCTCCACAAATGAGTTGTGAGATGGAGGAGAAGGAAAAATTCTGGAGGGAGTTACATGAAGTGGTAAAAGGTGTACCTAAGAATGAACAATTGGTGATTGGGGCAGACTTTAATGGGCATGTAGGTGAAGGGAACTGAGGTGTTGAGGAGGTGATGGGTAGGTATGGCCTTAAGGAGAGGAATGTGGAAGGGCAGATGGTGGTAGATTTTGCTAAAAGGATGGAAATGGCAGTGGTCTACACTTATTTTAAGAAGAAGGAGGAGCATAGGCTGACGTATAAGAGTGGAGGAAGGTGCACACACAGGTGGACTATGTTCTATGTTGGAGATGCAACCTGAAGGAGATTGGAGACTGTAAGGTGTTGGCAGGGGACAGTGTAGCTAGACAGCATCGGATGGTGGTCTGTAGGATGGTTTTGGAGGCGAAGAAGAAGAGGAGGAGAGTGAGGACTGAAAGAAAAATAAGATGGTGGAAACTGAAGGAGGAAGATTGTAGTGTGAGATTCAGGGAAGAGGTCAGACAGGGGCTCGGTGGTGGTGAAGAGGTGCTGGATGATTGGGCAGCTACTGCAGAAGTGATAAGGGAGACAGCTAGAAAGGTACTTGGTGTGACATCTGGAAATAGAACGTGGTGGTGGAATGAGGAAGTGCAGGAAAGCATAAGGGAAAAGAGGTTAGCGAAACAGAATTAGGATCGACAGAGTAATGAGAAAAGTTCAAGGAGATGCAGCAGCAGGTGAAGAGGGATGTGGTGAAAGCCAAGGAAAAGGCATATGAGGAGCTGTGGGTGAAGTTAGACACTAAGGATTTGTACCGATTGGCCAGGCAGAAGGACCGAGCTGGGAAGGATGTGCTGCAAGTTAGAGCAATGAAGGATGGAGATGGAAATGTGTTGACTAGTGAGGAGAGTGCGTGAAGAAGATGGAGGGAGTATTTTAAGCAGCTAATAAATACGGAAAATGAGAGAGAGAAGGTTGGATGGTCTGGAGATAGTGAAGCAGGAAGTGGATAGGATTAGTAAGGAGGAAGTGAGAGCAGCGATTAAGAGGATGAAGAGTGGAAAGTCGGTAGGACCAGATGACATACTGGTAGAAGCATGGAGATGTTTAGGAGAGATGGCAGTGGAGTTTTTAACCAGATTGTTTAACAAGATTTTGGAAGGTGAGAAGATGCCTGAGGAATGGAGAAGGAGTGTGCTGGTACCGATCTTTAAGAATAAGGGAGATGTGCAGACCTGCAGTAACTACAGGGGAATAAAGTTGTATGAGGACAGTGTGACAGCAGTGAAGTGTGCAGTAGGAACGACAGACTGGTTCAAGGTGGCGGTTGGACTGCATCAAGGATCGCCTCTGAGCCCTTTCCTGTTTGCAGTGGTGATGGACGGATGAGGTCAGACAGGAGTCTCCATGGACTATGATGTTTGCAGATGATATTATGATTTGTGGTGAGAGTAGGGTGCAGGTTGAGAAGAGCCTGGAGAGGTGGAGATATGCGCTGAATAGAAGTGGAATGAAAGTCAGTAGGAGTAAGACAGAGTACATGTGTGTGAATGACAGGGAGGGCAGTGGAGTGGTGCGGTTGCAGGGAGAAGAGGTGGAGAAGGTGGAGGAGTTTAGGTACCTGGGGTCTATAGTGCAAAGTAATGGAGAGTGTGTTAGAGAAGTGAAGCAAAGTGCAGGCAGGGTGGAGTGGGTGGAGAAGAGTGATAGCAGGAGTGATTTGTGATAGAAGAGTATCTGCAAGAGTGAAAGGGAAAGTTTATAGGACTGTGGTGAGACCTGCGATGTTGTATGGTTTAGAGACAGTGGCATTGAGTAAAAGACAGGAGGTGGAGCTGGAGGTAGCAGAGCTGAAGATGTTGAGGTTTTTATTGGGAGTGATGAGGATGGACAGGATTAGAAATAAGTTTATTAGAGGGACAGCGCATGTAGGACGTTTTGAGGACAATGTGAGAGAGGCGCGATTGAGATGGTGTGGACATGTGCAAAAGAAAGGACATGGTGTATATGTCCTATATGTGTATATGGTAGGAGAATGCTAAGGATGGAGCCACCAGGAAGGAGGAACAATTGGAAGACCAAGGAGGAGGTTCATGGATGTGGTGAGGAAAGACATGCAGGTAGCTGGGTTGAAAGAGGCAGATGTAGAAGACAGGGAGGGGTATGGAGACGGATGATCCGCTGTGGCGACCCCTAATGGGAGCAGCCGAAAGAAGAACTAATTTCCGAGTGGGCCCTATTTTATTTTATTTGTGTTCCAGTTCATGGTGGCCTTCATGGTGTTTCATGACACATCTAATGCTTTGGAAACATTTTTATTTTATTTTTACTTGAATCATATTGGTTGCTTTATCGCAGTAAGGGTGGAAAAAGATCTGACATGATTAATCTTAATTTTATTTTTCTTACTTCACAAAAACCTGCCTTTTTAACAGGAGTGTGTGTTTTTTACTATTCATTTATTGTTCCCAACAGTAATCTAGGCTAGTAGACAAAGCACTAGGAAAAAGAGATCTTATCAGAGATTAAATTCTATCTGAATTATTAAGTTAGGTGAACAAAATATAAAGTATTTAGTACTTTCCTTAGATCATACCATTACATTATCTAAGCAAACTCGGATGCCTGGGATGTGACTTCTTATTCTTTATTCCCAAACACAATCATTAATTAAAGCAATATCTGACCTAGCATGACTTACTGTTAAATATGGTGAAACCAATCATTAAACTCTAACCTGCAATATAAACTAGATATGCTACATAATTAAAAAAAAAAAAGTATTTTATAAATAAAAAATGATCATATGAATATACAAGAAACCTCATTTTCTGGTGAGCCAGCCAGGTTTTACTCAAGCAAAGTTTGTCAGCTGTGCCATGTCAGCACTACATCACCCATCAGCCCCTGTACCTCAACATATCAAATGTACCTGAGCCACATTTATATCTAATGAGCACAAGTATTTAAGTTTGGTCTCTGGTAGTTCTGTTTGTCAAGTTGTTGTTCTTGTTCATGTACCATGTGTGTGTTTTGTCTTACACAAATTAAACTGTATCTGCACTTGTATCCTCTTTTAACTCCCATTTCTGACATGCCAGAGTGATACAACCTGCAAATCAAGGAACTGCAGAGGAAGGGAAAAATCCCCTGGTGCCACAGGCACAAAATAATCATAGATATTCACTGAGGTATGTGATGCTGCTGAACCAGGCTTTTGCCTCAGGCTTGTAATAGCAAGCATTGCTTCGCTGCCAGTGTGGACATAGCAAAATGCTATATAGAAATCTCAAAGCCTGATTAAAAATTGCAAATATTATAATAAATAAATAAAGTTATGCCTGATCGGTGTATATATTCTATGTCTTATGCACTATGTATATCGAGCAAATTAGATATGTTTCTAAATATAAACTATATTGGCTTATGGCTAATCAGGATAATTTACTGTAAAGCTTTTTAGTATAGGTAGCCTCTTTTCCCTCAGCACCACTCCATAAAGTTGAAGGTGTTTACCTGCAGGTGTCCAGAGAAGAATGGATGATGAGAAAGGTCAATAGCAGTCTGTGTGTTCTGCATATTCTTTAATTTCACTACAGCAGCTCAATTTCCATATTCTTTAAAAAATCTCTTGTTTTGTCCTCCTGTGTGCGACCCATTTCATTTGTCAAACCAGTTCTGGAGCTTTTAAGCTGCTTTTGAGGTACTTTTGAGCTGCCTCATGCTCAGACAGTCATTGGCAATCAGACATCTAGTCAAAGTGAAAACAAACCTATACACACTTTCCACAACCTCAGATTGCTTACTTAGGAACAATTGATGATGCTCTTGAACATGAATCATTCTACAATCTGCTGACATGGCCTAACACCGTCATAACTTCTTTACACAGTCTCAAACAATCTCAAGCAACCCTTCATAACCTTCACAAAGATTTCCATCCACAACTATTTCCGTGCAGACTTAGCAAACAAGACCCAGTGTTCACAAGGGTTAAGTTCTCAATGCCTGAATCAATGGGCTCTCAACTGTCAGTCGCTGCATTCAGCAGGACCAGCAAGGTGGTCTCTCATTGTGGTAGTCATTTCACTCTCCCCCTTCTAATGTCTGGCTTTTTTGTCAGAATTCTGTCCAAACTTTGCATTTTGCATTCAACAAACAAGAGTTCTTGTAACATGTAATTGCTGAACTCACTAACATCAAGAGAAACCACATCTACTAGAATCTGCTGAATTTGTAAGTGTTCATTTCTTAGATGGCAAGGGGCCACTTTGTCAAATGCATCAAAGAAGCAGGCAGAAGGGTGCAAGTGCACTTCTTCAGATTTTATTAAATCTAAACTCAATACCCGAGACAGGCTAAATGGTCAGGCGATCAGCACGCAGACATAAACTAGACTAGAGTAGACTAAATTAGTCAATGGGAAGCATAGTTTTGGTCAAAACACCAATCAAGACAGGCAGAGAACAGAGTCTTGGATTACTTTCAGATACAATGCTGGAGAGGGCAGGTTTTTAAAGACAGTAGTGTAATTGTAACCAGGTGAGTTTTAGGTAATCAGGTGACTGAGTAATGATTTGACTAGAATTCATGTGATGAGGCCGTTAGCTGATGCTCATGGCAGTTGGAGTAACATGGCATGACACTGTATATCATAACTAAACATAACAAACATTTTTCAGAATTTTCTATTTCAAAGGATGCAAGATTTAGCTATTTTAAAAACATATGCTAAGGATTATAGATTACTGAATCAAAACACACACCCCAGTACAAAACATCATCAATTAACACTATACTGTAATAATAATTCTATAGATTGTACTATTGCACCAAGTAACAAAACTTTCAATGTTTTACTTTTATACATAGTAAATAAGCATAAATGCTTACAGTTGTTTTATTCTAATATATATATTTGATGTAATCAAAATAGATATATATTTTGTGCATCAAGCAGTAATATTATAATGGAATAGTGTGAGCAAAAATCGGCAAATGCTGAACATAATGCACCACTTAAAAAACACACTTATATTCTTTGCCCAGTGCACACCATCATTCTTTGCCCCAAGTCAGATGACAGCTTGAGAAATCATAGATATTCATCAAATATTATAATATAATATATTATATATATAATTATATAATATAATATAATATAATTAATTTTCAAAACATGCTAAATACAGCATAAACAGTACATTACCTGACTCAATAACAGTCTTACTAGGTATGATTATAGTAAGCTACATTTCAGTGCACTGGAAAACCAGCATCTGGAACAATGCTTGAAAAATTTGACAGACAGTATGAGGTCTTAGTGAGAAAATATTTCTTCAGCATGGTAATTCCCGAGCTGTACACAAGAGAAATGTTAGGAATGTCTCAAGTTAACACTGCACAACTGCTGCTGGAATCATTTCATGTTAAAAGGCTTTCTCGAATAAAAAATTAACCTTGTTTTCATGGTTATTTAACCAGCACAGCTGTAGACTGTGTCGCATTCGAAATAACTGAACTCTCACAAAATGGTCACGTGACTGGGTGAAATTTAAAATAATTACAAATAAATAAATAAATTAATTAATTATATATATATATATATATATATATATATATATATATATATATATATTTATTTTATTTTTTGTTTGCACAGTATTTTTTATGCCTATATTTTATGCACAGTAGGAGATAGAAAACATATTAAACTGAGGAAATGTATAATTTTAAGGAAAAAATAAGGTATTTTTTTATATGATGTCTGCAAAATGTCTCAAAAAGTTAAGGGGCAACAATAGGCTGGAAAAATTAGTGTTATTTAAAAGAAACAGATGAAAAAAGATTTAGCAACTAATAAGGTTAATTGAGAACAGGTCAGTAACATGACTGGGTATAAATAGAGATGGACAGAGGTTGACTAATCTGTAAAAAATGTGTCAACACATTGTGAAACAATTTCAGAATAATGTTCCTCAACAAAAAATTGTGAAGACTTTGCATATATCATCATCTACAGTAATATCATTCAAAGGTTCAGAAAATTTAGAGAATCTCTGTGATCGAAAATCAATGTTGGATGCTCGTGATCTTCAGGCCCTTAAGCAGAACTGCATTAAAAACTGGTATAATTCTATAATGGAAAACACTGCATGGGTTCAGAAATACTTGCAAAAATCCTGTGAATGTATTTCAGTGAGAAAATGTACCATTTTAAGGA
This sequence comes from Silurus glanis, assembly GCA_014706435.1. Taxonomy (NCBI): domain Eukaryota; kingdom Metazoa; phylum Chordata; class Actinopteri; order Siluriformes; family Siluridae; genus Silurus; species Silurus glanis. The sequence goes on from JAAIIK010000015.1 coordinate 672,613, forward strand.
AAAGATTGGGAATTTTTTATTTGATGGCTGCAACATCAAAAAAGTTACGATGGGGCAAAACAAGGTTTGAACATGGCTTTTATCATGCAAAGAAGAAGCCAAATGGGAATATAATAAATAAACACTGTCATCTTCTCCATAGGCCAAAGCTCAGTTAAAATGGATTAAAACAAAGTGGAAAACTGTTTGGTGGTCAGACAAATCAACATTCAAAATTGTTTTTGGAAACTACAAACACTGCATCCTCTGGACTAAATAGGAAAGGGATCATCCAGCTTATCATCAGTACTCAGTTCAAAAGCCTGTGAAAAACATTTTTTTCAATGAGACTTATAATAAATGCACAGCAATCCAACTTTTGGGGTTATTGATATACTTTGTTTGCTATGCAGAACTGTATGGCATTGTACATGCAATTATTTCATGCTCATACTTGTTGCCTTGCTTACATTTGACAAATTAGAAGTCATGAGTAATTAATAAATGCATTATGTGCCAATAGAATTTTATACTCACCATCAAAAAATTGCTCTGGTATTTGGAATGAATGGAAATACTGTAGAAAACAAATTATTAATTAATGAGGCCAGAAGTCAGAGATAACAGATGAATAAATAACTATTAGGATTAATGTAAATGTGTTCAATCATCTTGTGTAACCACTTTAACCTGATTAGGGTCATGGTCGATCTGAAGCATTTTCTGGGAATATAGGCATTTATATATTCTCAGCGGATATCAGTCCATTGCAGGGCACACACACACACACACACACACACACACACACACACACACACACACACTCTATCATTCTCACTTATACCTAAAGATTTTTTTCATTGGAATACAATAAATAAACCCAGGGACACAGAAAAACTAATACATTGTGAATCAAAACAGTGTAAAATTTAATTAATTAATTAAATTTTACTTTTTACTACATTGTAATGGGTTATACTGCAGACACAATAAGTACCACATAAAATGACCAAAAGGAATTATCCAAGTTTTTTGATCATCATTTAATAACCAATTGTTTTGTCATACATTTGTGACAATACATGTTCATTTATGTCATTAGATTTAAATTTACATCATGCCAATATTTACATTATTTTATTTCACCACCTGATCATCTCTGCCTTAAGAAATAAAATCCAGTTTTCCAATTCAGTTTTCCATCTCCAGATGTGAAGAAAAATTATATTGACATGGAAAGTGTCATTCCATGGTTTAAGACGCTTAAGAAACCATGCACATGGGCCTGCACACTGATTGAGAATTTCATTACTTTTCAAGCTATTAATTTTGTAAGAACTACATTGGAAGTGGACCCTTTCACATATACACACACACAGTGAGAATAGGGTCCAGTGTTAATGATCCATGTAGAACAAATAACATTTAAATTACATTTTGTAATGCATCTGAAAGGAATTTCAGGACCTGAAAAACTAGAGCCTAAAGCTAGTTTGTTCTAACGCAGGGGTCGTCAACTGTTGGACCGCAGTCTGGATGCAGACCCAGAAAAGTATTTTAGTGAGACCGAACTGGCACTCAAAATTGCTCCAGCAGAAATTAGCAAAGTATGAAAAAAAGGCAATAGTTCAGTACAGCCTAAAATTTCGTCCTTTTTTTTAGGTAATTTACTCTCCACAGTCTGATTAGTAAAGTGACAACATGGCTTGATATATTTAAAAAAATGATAGTTGCAAACAGAATATTAAGTTCAAGTTTATTTCTATAGCGCTTTTCACAATGGATATTGTCTCAGAGCAGCTTTACAGAACTTAAGAATTTAAGGGAATATTAAAAAGATTATAATAAATATTAATATCAGAATATTAAAAAGATAAAATAGAATATTAAAAAGATGATTAGACAAAAAAAGTGTTTATTCTGTGCTTCAAGTTGAAAACAAATCTCTCATTTATTCAGAGTCTGGGGCTCTATTCAAAATAACTAATGCTATTGCAAAAATATTAATTAGGTCTGCTAAATTTCTGTCTCTTATTCATTACAATAAAGTAATCACTAATGGTTAAACTTTTAACAGTCCTTTTAATTAAAGAATGTTAGCTGGATTGTCACATACAGCGGGGAAAATAAGTATTTGACACATCAGCATTTTTTATCAGTAAGGGGATTTCTAAGTGGGCTATTGACACAAAATTTCCACCAGATGTAGCCATCAAGCCAAATATTGAATTCATACAAAGAAATCAGAACATTTAAGTATACAAGTTGAGTCATAATAAATAAAGTGAAATGATACAGGGAATAAGTATTGAACACACTTTATTTAATACTTTGTAGAAAAGCCTTTGTTGGTGAATACAGCTTCTAGACGCCTCTTGTATGGAGAGACCAGTCGTCTGCATTGCTCAGGAGTGATTCTGGCCCATTCTTCCACACAAATAGTCTTTAAATCTTGAAGGTTCCTTGGGCCTCTTTTATGAACTTTGATCTTCAGTTCTCTCCATAGATTTTCTATGAGATTTAGGTCAGGTGATTGACTGGGCCATTCAAGCAACTTGATTTTCTTTCTTTGAAACCACTTCATTGTTTCCTTGGCCTTGTGTTTGGGATCATTGTCTTGCTGAAATGTCCACCCTATTTTCATTTTCAGCTTTCTGGTCGATGGCAGCTGATTTTTATCCAGAATGTCCCAGTACATTTCTCCATTCATCCTGCCTTCAATAATATGAAGTCTGCCAGTACCCCTGGCTGAAAAGCATCCCCATACCATGATGCGTCCACCCCCAAACTTAACTGTTGGTATGGTGTTCTTGGGGTGGTGGGCAGTGCCATTTCTTCTCCAAACATGGTGTGTAGAATGACTGCCAGAAAGTTCAATTTTGCTTTCATCTGACCATACTATAGTCTCCCAATAATCCACAGGCTTCTCCAAATGCTCTTTCGCAAACTTTAACCGAGCCTCAACATGCTTTTTGTTCAGCAATGGAGTCTTGCGTGGTGAGCGTGCATGGATGCCATGACGGTTCAGTGCATTGCTTATAGTTTTCTTTAAAAACAGTACCTGCTGATGCAAGGTCTTCCTGAAGTTCTGCCCGAGTGGTTCTTGGCTCTTGGCGAACTCTCCTGATTATTCTTTGGACTCCTCGAACAGGGATCATACGTGGAGCACCTGATCGTGGCCGGTTTATGGTGAACTGATGCTCTTTCCATTTCCGGATAATGACCCCCACAGTGCTCACAGGAACATTCAGCATTCTGGAAATGCGCCTATAACCATTCCCATCAAAATGCTTTTCAACGATAAGATTACAAAGCTCTTGAGAGAGTTCTTTGCTTTTACCCATCATGAAGTCTTTCCTGTGTGCCTCCTGGGTAATGAGAAGCCTTTATAGGCCATCAATTAGGACTAAAGCAGCTGATATCAGTTAGTACTGATAGGGGGCAGGGTTTCTCTCTCAATACTGACAGATTTCAGGTGATCTCCTGGCTTTCTATGCCATTTTGCACCTTGTTATCTTCATGTGTTTAATACTTATTCCCTGTGTCATTTCACTTTATTTATTATGACTCAACTTGTATACTTAAATGTTCTGATTTCTTTGTATGAATTCAATATTTGGCTTGATGGCTACATCTGGTGGAAATTTTGTCACTAGCCCACTTAGAAATCCCCTTACTGATAAAAATGCTGATGTGTCAAATACTTATTTTCCCCGCTGTATTTTAGTTCAACACCTATAAACCAGTGGGTCTAAATTGTACACTAAATGCATAAACATTACAATGTATTATAAAAACAACTGACAAAAGCCTTTCTTAGATATTCTCTGTACAGTAAATTGTAGTTTGTTTGTTTGTTTTTTTTATTGCATGGGGCTATTTATAATGAATGTGTCAGAAACACGATGCAAGGCCAGATTATTCTGTCAGGGGTGGTGACTGTGACTGGAGAAGGACCCAAATGCAGGACGCAAATGGAGAGTTTAACAGTCTTTATTAAAGTGTAGCAAACAAAGAAAACAGTTCTGAGGTCTGAGCCGATTGAAAGAGCAATCGGTCAAAAGAAAAAACACAGTCTGATAACCAGTCCAAAATCCGAGAGCCAGGAGACAGAGCAATGCAGGAAAAACCAAAAATCTGAGTACAAAGACAGTCCAAAAACCAGTCACAGCAAACAGGGCTGCCTATATTGCAAAAACAGAAAAACAAAAAAGACAGTCCAGAATCCAAACCATTAACTATAAAGGCAAAACAGAGCAGGAATCAGGAGCATTGACAGGAACAGGAACAGGAAAATGTACAGGACCAGTAACAGAAACAGGATCAGGAACAGGTGTAAGGAACAGGAACCAGAACAGGCAAAGTGGCAAGAGTAATCTCAGGGATTTGCGGAGCCAGTAAGATAATCTGGCCATGAGTATTTGTCCTTTGTTTCCTTAAATAAAAAATAAAAAATGTCAAGATGACCGGAACCCGGAAGCGACAGAATGTGAAACTGCATTCAAATACTAAGGAGCCAGAAGATTGAATTAGCAAGAAATAAGCATTCTTGTATAACAAGAATGTTTTCTTATTTAGAAAAGAAAAGCCAGAAGACAAGTTACAATCCTACATTTAGGTGATTTTTTGTACAGAGCAGTTTGATCCATTTTAATGCGAGGGTTTTTTTTTAGACATTATTTTTTATGTAAGCTTTTTAAAGGATACATCATATAGCTGAATATGTAAATTACATGCATTTGCATATGTAGATGCAGTGCAGTGCATTTTATGACTGTTGCTGAGCATCAGATAAAAGAGTTTTGCAATGACTGACCATGTTGCTTAACAAGATGGCCATTTTTTGTGTTGGCATGCAGCTTGGTGGAAGTGTGGATGCAGAATAACTCGTCTTATTATCTTAAGTAGCTGTTGTCTTTTACAACAGGATAACTTCAAAAACAAATAGAATTCATGGAAAGAGTTCTGTTTCAACCTAATGCACCCTGTCTCCCTTTCAGTCTAAGTAAATGTGTGTATGCTTGTTTTTAAGATATTTAGGCGATAACTTGTTTAGAGAGGCTTAGCTCATTGGGCCATTCACATGTCTTATCTATCTTTCTAGATATATATATACACACACAAATAATAAGAAGCAGCATAAAGTGAACGAAACAGTTTTAAGCATATGAGACGCTAAAAGAAAATCAAATAATTCCACTAAACCTATAAAGTTGTGAGTGCTTAAAACTTTTCCAAGCTTGTATAATAAAGGGCAGAATGGTAAGCTGTTTGTTCTGCCAAGCCGAGATTGAATTAGACACTAAACATGATTGACGCTGGACCAGATCAATGCCCAAATTTCTTGGGACCTGAACATCTACAACAGGCACTTACAAAGCACTGCCCTAAGTGCAGCAAAATGTCATTAACTACACACAAATTATGCCTTAGCACACCATGAATATACTACTGGCTTTTGATCACCTTCTTTTGGTGCTACTCTGCCATAGTGAGGAGCACATACGGCTTCAGAGCCTGCTGGGGAGAAACAAGTAAATTCTTTGTGTTGCAATGGCAGGTACTAAAACATTGCAGTACAGAAATCATAAATCCTTGGCACAGATACCTTTGTATGTGAGGCAGCTGATGTCAGAGAGCCACTAGTCACACCTCCCTCCAACGCTCAACACTCCCGCTCAGCCTCTCCCTCCTACTAACCTACACCTGTCCTCCATTTACCCATCCACTTTATAAGGTCCCTTTTTCCCTTCACTCACTGTCCGATCTACAGTTTATGACCAAAGATCATCCGGACTACCTACCATGCTTACAACCACCTGAGTTTCCCATGCTCCCATGTTTCGTTTCTTACTCTCTTGTGTTTACATATTCAAGCTCAATAAACGACACCTTGTTTTACTCCCGGTTCCTGACGCCTGGTCTATCCATGACAGCTGATGTGCTGTTGTACATACCTTGATGTTCTATCAGTGACTGGATCTTTTTTGTGTATTCAACTAGTCTGCCCTTAGAGCAGTCTAAAGATAATAGTGTAAAGCAGGAGCACAACACAGCAGCAGCACTGGATACACTGCGTTGGCAAAATTAAAGTGGGATCCCCCACCATTATGATTATAGATTTGTTGAATCACTTTTGTAGTATACCAGGCCAAGTGACTCCCCTAGTGACAAGCCAAAGCCCCTGATCTCACATGTGGAAGCCTTAGGATTGAAAATTACACAAAGCAATTGCCATTTATAATTTCCTGCACACTGTGCAGTTCCTAGCTTGACTTAAGGGGCCAGCCAAAAAATTGCATCTGGCCACAAATAACCCACATGTCCACTTTCTTCATCTGGCAGGTACTTTGACAACAGCAACCAGTAGTAAAAGTGTCAGTGCTGCACCTCAGTCCATTCAGTGTTGTTGAAATGCTTAGCAACTTCCAGCCATATTGCAAAGACATGCATCAGTATTAGTGACAGGAGCAATGTTTATCCAGCCTGAGGCATCAGTTCAGAACACATTTTCTCCTTTAAAGTATGTTCTACGTGCAGAGATTGAAATTGTAACAAACTGCATGTTTGTGGGTGTGTGGGGAAAAAACCAGAAGGAATCCATGATGGGTTGCATGTATTAGTACAGGCCAACTATGGCACAGTGAATAATTTTCTTATAACCACCAAGTGGGAAACAAAATAATAAGCAATGCTGAGGCAAGTGAACAAGTTCTGGAAGTGTGCAGATGTCTTTGAGATATTATAACCCTAACCCATATTTACCAGGATGATACAATGAATCTTTGGATGTGCTGTACAACACAAGCCTATGCCTGTTGATGAGCAAATCCACAGGAGGATGATTTAGTTTATTTACAACACATACTGACTACATATACAATTCAAACAATGTTGCTGCTCTCACCAGGCAGCCATGTATCCTCTGACATATGAGGCCATTTGTATCCACTTCACCATCAGAATAAACCTTTTCCACACTCGCTGTCCTTTTCCACACTCACTGTCCGAACAGCTTTCCGTGTTTCTGGGTATATTAATTATAATATTGACCTTTTATGATAGGTTCCCTGGTGGTCTAGTGGTTAGAATGTGGCGCCCTCAACGCTGCGGCCCGGGTTCGATCCCCGGTCAGGGAACCAACCCCAGCCATTAGGATTGCACAAGCCCTAGTGCCGGTCCCAAGCCCGGATAAATGGGGAGGGTTGCGTTAGGAAGGGCATCCAGCGTAAAAACATGTGCCAAATCAAACATGCGGATGGTCCGCTGTGGCGACCCCTAATGGGAGAAGCCGAAAGAAGTTGAATATATTGACCTTTTATGATAACTTTGTATTGCCTACGATATCTGCAATGGCAAACCTGTTATCTCACTTAAGTCGGACATAAAGTTGGTTATTACTTTGTCTGAGCAAGACTAGGATGCCATAATTTTTTTTTTAAGAAGGAGATTAAAATGAAGGTCTCATAAGTCTCATAAAAAAAATATATTGTGTTAGGAAGTGTCCTGTTCCAGGCTATGAGAGCATTGCACAAAACATATTTCTGCTTAAAGAGGACAAAAGTGTGGGTGGACAATAATCATAAGACCTGGAATAAAAAAAAAGCTCTATCACTGTTAAAATCTGTCTATGAAATGAAAGCAGTGAATCTAAGAATTTCATGATTTAAAATGCAAGCTTATTAATAATTTTTGTTAGAAGTTAGAATATAGAAGTTTACATTTTTATTGTGTATATCTCTTGAGAATACTCGAAAGAACTGAGATAGAAATGTACTACAGAGTATTTATTCTGGTCTCGAGCCAATAACTTTAGAACAAGATAGAAATTGTGGGAAGAGAGGCAGACAGGAAAAAAGATAATGAACATTGAAGATGTTAAGAAAGAGATAACAGAGGGCTTTGAGGACATGAAGAAAAGTGAAAAGAACAAACATAGCCTAAGCTGGAATATTTAGGGCATGCTTCCTGACAACCCTAGACAACTTGGAACAAACAAGACTTCAAGATGGGTATACATTTGTTCCAGGTTTACATCTGATTTACTTGAACTACATTTATTTCTGTATAGCAAACTTCTAGAATTAAACATAACAATGAATTTAACCCTAACAACCACCTCAAGTGTATATTTTATCCTAAATCTCTAATACATTCCACAAAAGAAAATTTTCAATACATTATGCCTTGTCTACCCTGTCATCATTGTGTCCACTGTGTTATGCAAGCTTTAGGCTCTATTTTGATGAATTTGGCAAGTTTGTAAAATTTGTACAAATTGTAGTGAAATTAACATTTATAAATTATTTAATCTAAAATACAATTTACATTTGCTTTTATCTCCAGAAAAAAAAAAATGTTAATCATAATGATCGTCATACTTTATATAGACTAACATATATTAAACTGTATATTAATTAATCATATATGTATCTTCTTCTTCTTCTTTCGGCTGCTCCCATTAGGGGTCGCCACAGCGGATCATCCGTCTCCATATCACCCTGTCCTCTACATCTGCCTTTTTCACACCAACTACCTGCATGTCTTCCCTCACCACATCCATAAACCTCCTCCTTGGTCTTCCTCTTTTCCTCCTGCCTGGCGGCTCCATCCTCAGCATTCTCCTACCAATATAACTCATGTCCCTCCTCTGCACATGTCCAAACCATCTCAATCTCGCCTCCCTCACCTTGTCACCAAAACGTCCAACATGCGCTGTCCCTCTAATAAACTCATTTCTAATCTTGTCCATCCTCGTCACTCCCAACGAAAACCTTAACATCTTCAGCTCTGCTACCTCCAGCTCCACCTCCTGTCTTTTACTCACTGCCACTGTCTCTAAACCATACAACATCGCAGGTCTCACCACAGTCCTATAAACTTTCCCTTTCACTCTTGCAGATACTCTTCTATCACAAATCACTCCTGTCACTCTTCTCCACCCACTCCACCCTGCCTGCACTCTTTTCTTTACTTCCCTAACACACTCTCCATTTCTCTGCACTGTTGACCCCAGGTACCTGAACTCCTCCACCTTCACCACCTCTTCTCCCTGCAACCGCACCACTCCACTGCCCTCCCTCTCATTTACACACATGTACTCTGTCTTACTCCTACTGACTTTCATTCCCCTTCTCTCCAGCGCGTACCCCCACCTCTCCAGGCTCTTCTCAACCTGCTCACTACTCTCACCACAAATAACAATATCATCAGCAAACATCATAGTCCACAGAGACTCCTGTCTGACCTCGTCCGTCAACCTGTCCATCACCACTGCAAACAGGAAAGGGCTCAGGGCCGATCCTTGATGCAGTCCAACCTTCACCTTGAACCAGTCTGTTGTTCCTACTGCACACTTCACTGCTGTCACACTGTCCTCATACATGTCCTGCACCACCCTCACATACTTCTCTGACACACCTGACTTCCTCATACAATACCACAACTCCTCTCTTGGCACCCTGTCGTATGCTTTCTCTAAATCCACAAATACACAATGCAATTCCTTCTGACCTTCTCTATACTTCTCCATCAACATTCTCAAAGCAAATAATGCGTCTGTGGTGCTCTTCCTCGGCATGAAACCATACTGTTGCTCACAGATGGTCACCTCTTCTCTCAGCCTGGCTTCCACTACTCTTTCCCATAACTTCATGGTGTGACTGATCAACTTCATTCCCCTGTAGTTACTGCAGGTCTGCACATCTCCCTTATGCTTAAAGATCGGTACCAGCACACTCCTTCTCCATTCCTCAGGCATACTCTCACCTTCCAGAATCTTGTTAAACAATCTGGTTAAAAACTCCACTGCCATCTCTCCTAAACATCTCCATGCTTCTACCGGTATGTCATCTGGTCCAACCGACTTCATCCTCTTAATCGCTGCTCTCACTTCCTCCTTACTAATCCTATCCACTTCCTGCTTCACAATCTCCACATCATCCAACCTTCTCTCTCTCTCATTTTCCTCATTCATCAGCTGCTCCAAATACTCTCTCCAGCTTCTCAACACACTCTCCTCACTAGTCAACACATTTCCATCTCCATCCTTTATTGCTCTAACTTGCAACACATCATTCCCAGCTCGGTCCCTCTGCCTGGCCAATCGGTACAAATCCTTTTCTCCTTCCTTAGTGTTCAACCTCTCATACAGCTCCTCATATGCCTTTTCCTTGGCTTTCGCCACATCCCTCTTTACCTGCTGCCACATCTCCTTGTACTCCCGCCTACTTTTCTCATCTCTCTGTCTATCCCACTTCTGTTTTGCCAACCTCTTTCTCCTTATGCTCTCCTGCACTTCCTCATTCCACCACCATGTCTCCTTGTCTTCCTTTCTATTCCCAGATGTCACACCAAGTACTTTTCTAGCTACCTCCCTTATCACTCCTGCAGTAGTTTCCCAATCATTCAGCACCTCTTCACCACCACCGAGCCCCTGTCTGACCTCTTCTCTGAACCTCACACTACACTCTTCCTCCTTCAGTTTCCACCATCTTATTCTTCTTTCAGTCCTTACTCTCCTCCTCTTCTTCTTCGCCTCCAAAACCATCCTACAGACCACCATCCGATGCTGTCTAGCTACACTGTCCCCTGCCAACACCTTACAGTCTCCAATCTCCTTCAGGTTGCATCTCCTACATAGAACATAGTCCACATGTGTGTGCACCTTCCTCCACTCTTATACGTCACCCTATGATCCTCCTTCTTCTTAAAATACGTATTCACCACTGCCATTTCCATCCTTTTAGCAAAATCTACCACCATCTGCCTTCCACATTCCTCTCCTTAAGGCCATACCTACCCATCACCTCCTCATCACCTCTGTTCCCTTCACCTACATGTCCATTAAAGTCTGCTCCAATCACCAATCATTCATTTCTAGGTACACCATCTACCACTTCATCTAATTCACTCCAGAATCTTTCCTTCTCCTCCATTTCACAGCCGACTTGTGGAGCATAGGCACTAATGACATTTATCATCATCCCTTCAACTTCCAGCTTCACGTTCATCACCCTATCAGAAACTCTCTTTACCTCCACTACACTCTTACTGTACTCTTCCTTCAGAATCACCCCTACACCATTTCTCTTTCCATCCACACCATGATAGAACAGTTTAAACCCACCTCCAATGTTCCTGGCCTTACTCCCTTTCCACTTGGTCTCCTGAACACACAACATATCTACCTTTCTCCTCTCCATCATATCAGCTATCTCTCTCCCTTTACCAGTCATAGTACCAACATTTAAAGTACCAACCCGAACCTCCACTCTCCTCCACTTCTCCTTTCCCTGCCATCTCTGTAGACGTCTTCCTCCTCTCCTTCTCCTCCTTCGGCCAACAGTAGCCCAATTTCCACCGGTACCCTGTTGGCTAACGATACCTGTGGCGGTCGTTGTTAACCCGGGCCTCGATCGATCCGGTATGAAATTCTTAATCGGTGCCCTTCCTAACGCAACCCTCCCCATTTATCCGGGCTTGGGACCGGCACTAAGAGTGCACTGGCTTGTGCCTCCCTAATGGCTGGGTTAATTAATCATATATGTATAATGAATGTATTATTTTCACTTCAGTAAAAGTACAAAAGTATTTGCCTTCACAAAGTACTATGATTTATTATAGCTATAATGTTCCTATTATCATTTTTGTCACAAGTCTCCTAATTAATCAACTCAGTCTATGTGAAAAGTGTCTGTTACTCTTAACACACCGATCTATTAATAGAATTATATTAATGAGTCAAACACCGATTGATATCTATTAAAATTATCACGAGCCCAAAACCTTAAAAATAATTGAGAGTCCGGAGTTTGTTCCATCATTTATTCCTCTCAAAATGTTACGCTTGCTGTTGAGCTGGTCTGAACTGTATGTTTGTGCTAAGTAGCCACCAAGCGGCAATCAAAGCAAGTTCACAACAGAGCGCGCTCTACCCTAATTGGTGGCTTGCCTGACCAGTTTTTATCCACTCATAAATAAAAAAGAACGACTAATTTCCCAAACAGTTGTTGAGTAAAAAGATATTTGACTTTGAAATGTAGTAAACTTAAAGTACAAGTTTACCCAAATGGAAATTCATTAAAGTACGGATACATGAAAAAGCTACTTGAGTGCAGTAACGAATTTACATTTAAGTACATTTACTTTGTTACTGTCCACCACTGATATATAAATATATATTATATAGATATATTTTAGAGCAGTCAGTATGTAGTAGTCTTTTATAGCAGTACAGATTTACTGTTTTTTGAAAATAACTCAACACACAACCATTATTGTCTAAATAACTGACAACAAAAGTGAGTACACAATAAGTGATAATAGCTGTACGTCATGTAACCATGCAAAGCCACATGTTCTATTCATCATGTTCATGTTTTTGTCTGCTTGACAGGACCATACAAATTTGTGTATCTTGTATTATAGCAGTTAAGATTGGGTGATTTGAGCACAATTCTCTCATACTGACCACTGGATGTTCAACATGGCACCTCATGGCAAAGAACTCTGAGGATTTGAGAGTTAAAATTGTTGCTCTCCACAAAGATGCAGAGGTTATCTGTAGTGGAGGGTGGAGAAGCATCATGTGTCTAACATCCAGCAGCTCCGTGATATCATTATGGAGGAGTGGAGGAGGATCCCAGCAACAACCTGTGCAGCTCTGGTAAATTCCATGTCCAGGAGGATTAAGGCAGATAACAATGGTGCTCACAAAAATATTGACACTTTGGACACAGTTTTGACATGTTCACTTAGGGTGTACTCACATTTGTTGCCAGTTATTTAGACAATAATGGCTGTATGTTGAGTTATTTTCAGAGGACAGTAAATCTGTACTTCTATACAAGATGCACATTGACTACTCTAAAATATATCCAAGTTTAATTTCTATAGTATTGTCCCTTGGAAAGATACTATAGATACTAAAATGATTGCTAAAATATGAAGGGTGTAATAACTTTTGTTCGATACTGTAAAAAGTTACAATATGCACTCGCCATCACACAGACTTTCAGTAAAACTGTGCCCATGCTAGTCTCAAATTCCTGTTTTTGTCAAACAGAATTGCAACCCACTTAGGTCTTCTGCTGTTGTAGCCCAACTATCTCGAATTTCGATATTTTGTGCGTCATGATGCTTTTCTGGTATTTTATTGTGAGTTACTATATCCTTCCTGGCATCTTAAACCAATCTTGCCATTCTACTCTGACATTCCATATCAACAAGCCATTTCTATCCACAGAGCTTTTGCTTGTTCAATGTTTTTAGTTTTCGCACCATTTTGAGTAAACTTTTGAGACTGCTGTTTGTGAAATTCCCAGTAGATCAGAAATAAAAAAAAATAACTTTAACCAGCCCATCTGGTACAAACATCCATGCCATGATCAACGTTACAGAGCTCATACTTTTTACTTCGTTCTGATGTGTGAACATTAACCAAAGAGCTTGACCTTGGATTTGACCTTGTTTTTTTAATCTTGTATTTGCCTGATTTTTTGCATTTGGCTTATTAAATAACTGCATTACTGTGCAGGTGTACTGTTCCTACTAATCTGGACAGTGGGTGTATACAAATGATCTTGATGAGTAAACTTTGTATGTGCACATATTTATCAGAAAGCTTGAAAGTAACAGACAACTATGTGCAACTTTCTAGCATTTATAGATACAGCAAGCATTGAACACCAGGAATAACCCATCTGGAACATGAAAACGTGACAGCCAGCAGGATGCAATTGTGACATAGCTTTATTGGTACTTTTCCATTAGTTGTGGTCAGTATTGGAAGGTTGGAACAAAACACAGGATGAGTAATCACAGGCAAATCACTAATCTTAACCAGACCACAGACAAACCCAAAACCCAGAACAAACACTACATCAAGGAAAACTTGTGAAACAATGTACTGGCTAAGAAATTCAAGTAAACACAAGTAGGACTTCAAGCAGGCAAAAGAAATTACGGACTATATATAGACAGACACTGATTATCTAGAAAGACACAGGTGCAAATGATGACGAACAGGCAGAGGCTGAGCTGCTGCGGATCATACGGGAGTGGGAAAACTCATGGGAGGGACAGTTTGTTGAATATTTTGAATATGAATTTGGATCATTCATGAAACAGCAGTATTTATTAATGCTAATTATTATTTTAAAGTAAGCATGATACGTTTACTTGTATGCCAGTGTCGTGGAACGGCTGGATAAGGATTTATTTGTACAAGTGAATGTAGATTGTAAAAAAAAAATCCTTTGCATATGTGTTGCAAAATTACACCAATAAACTGAGTGTTTTAGAGCAATTTGCAGGAAGCCTCACTTTATTTGAACATGTACATTGTTTCTCAGAACTTTCAGTGCAGCTTCTGATGGAGACAAGCAGTGGATATCAAGTTTACCAGGATGATGTGTTTGCATTCCTTCATTAAAGTCCATTAGAAGTGTATAATGGGCAAAATTTTGTCAGCTACAATATAATATCTAGCTAACTATTAATATCAAATATTTCACTAAACATTTATAATATACTTTAATACTAAATATTACAAAAAATTAAGCCTTTAATATTTAATGTTGCAGAGTGATCTGAATGTTAAACTAATATTTCTTATATTCCTAACAAAGCAGAATAAAACAAAGCCTGAATTAGTAGTACTGATTTCCAGGAAACAGTAAGAAACTATTCCTAGCTTAGCTTTAAGGAAGCTTTATTTTGGTATTGAAGCCGTTTAACTACCTGTTGCCTACCGACTCTGTTCATAATTACGCAATAATATTATTACAATTATTATTATATGAACTGACAGTTTTCATTATTATTAAAATTACATAATTTAAGTAAATTATGGTAAACTATGCATTATAGCATTAGCATAGAATTTTAAACCCATGTGAGGTAAGCATTGGTTTGTTGTGAAGAATGTAATATTTATTTTAGGCAGCAGTTAACTGAGTATCTTGATCCAAAAGATCATTTAGTAATCCTGAGCTTGTTTTCAAAGGTTTTTTTTTACTTCCTAATTTCACTCTAATTGCCATGATGGTGTTTACATCAGATGTGACTTTTGCTTACCTTAATGTAACATTTTTCAAAGCACACATTTTCAGTAATCAGTAATGTAGTTAGGAAATGCAGAAAGCCTTGTGCTGCCTTATTACACAATTGCATGTGAACTTGAGTAAATATTATCATCCAGACGGGATGTTGTGAGTGATTGGTAGATTAGCATCAGTGTGGTTACAAACATTGCAACACATTCAACTAGCTTCTGCATGAACATTGTCATTGGTTCTCTCCCAATGCCTTTCCCCCTTCGAGTCCCAACCTGTGTGGCCTTAATGCATCCTTTTAGCAGACGTCAGAGATTGCTTATCAGTTGTAATTTTGTTCCCCAGGTTCCCTGTTTGAAATTCACACACTTTTTTTTTTTACAAGTCTTAGGCCAATCTGAGTCTTCCTTCCTTCTTAATGTGGGGTTTCCTTTCTCATGAGTCCTGTTCAACTTGTTCAATGTACACTGTGGTACATTCCATACAATGGCAATAAAATGCTGAAACTTTGTTTAATTTAAAAGTCGTGAGAATGAATGGCATAGAGAGCAAAGAAAATATTACAGTGTCAGAATGAAACAGAAAAAGTTGAGTTCTGTGGTTGTCATGTTTCAAAATGTTGCATAGATAGCATTTTTGCTATCCATGCAAGAAAATCTATCAATACTGTACAATACCTCATGCCCATGCTTCACTACTTTCTGGACTCGCAGTTAAAGCTTAGCTGAAACACAGTCATGACGTCTCAGTCTTGAAATGATTTATGTCCAAGTAACCTCATTCAAGTCCCTTCATGCAACATATGTGCCTCTCAAGGTCCATTAACTACAAATGGTGTCAGTCACACTCTTTATATTAGTCAACAAACAATACACACTAGAGTGCAGTGTTTATATTTGGTGCTTAGTGACGTGCACCAATGGTAGCTGTCACGAAATAGGGGAAATACACCTATTTCTAGTTGGCACATTACTAAATATCCACAGCTTTAATCTGATATTACTATCTAAATTTACTCCATTTGTCTTGCAATATTTGGAAATCATCCGTGTAAACAAAATGAAGACTGTGACAGTTATAGCATGTGTTATAGCAACATATACTGTTGAAAGAAAATGAAAATATCAGAAAAAACAAGGGAACCAGTGGAACATGTTCTTACTTCTTGGGAGCATGCATGCCACGCCACCAGAAATATAATGTGTACAGCAACTTCAATGTCAAACTCTATTTCCCTCAAATCATTCAGTGAAACCATTTTCACCAAAGAGAACTCCTTCTTCCCCCTGAAATACTTCAGAGTGAAGCCTGGGGGAAAAGACCTTGCTCAAACATCTAAAGCAAAAAGCTGTATTATGGGATGTAAATCCACAGAAACACTCAGTCTTTAAGAATGTGTCTGTTCCACCCTGTTTTATTGCCAGGCTGTATTTTGAAGATTGAGGTTCTGAGATCTAGCCAGTGTAGAAATTTTACCTGACACATTCCCACCATGACCGTGGTTTGGATTTTATTAAAACTGCATGGGAGCGGCTTGGGAGTGTCCAAGAGGTTTCAATTCAATTATGGCCATACCCTTCATTGCTCTCAATTATTAATATTTATAGCATGTTAACACAACACTGTCCCACCCTTAATGAGCCACAAGCCCAGGCAATGAAAAAGAGCTGCTATACCCTGTTCATATTGTCAGTCATACATAATACATTCATTATTTTTAAGGAATGCTTTTTAGTTCTGGCATTTTGGCCAAAACATATTTTGGACATTGTTTTAAATCAATGTTCAAAGTTAAAACCATGATTAAAAGCATTGAAATGGTTAAAAGTGTTTTATATGGAAATTTATTAAGTAATAGTGTAGACTACTAGACTATTGACTGTAGATTATTAGACTATTTCTGATGTCTATTTGTGTATAAAAAAAAAAAAATAAAAAAAAAACTAGCCATTTGATCCAATCCAATTCTAATACACAATTTAACATGTATAGCAGACAATCCATCACCCTCGTGATGATTACTCCCTTACTTCTCTTGGGAATTCTTTATATATTGAGGGAAAAGATAGACATATAAAGACATATAAAGATACAGTGCATCTGTAAACCCTTGATAACTTCCAGTAGTGGTGAAAATGACCTGGATGTGCAGTCACCTCTGAAACAGATTTTCATGGTATTTTCTATGTAAATGTGTTGAACAACATAGGACATAGCCCATTTTGTGTCAGACCCCCAATGTTTAGGCAAGCAAACATATTGGAACATTTGATTTCCAGGTGTTTCCTGTTGTGCAGGTGTGTCCTGTTAGATTGAATGTTTAAACAATAAATAAGATTTATTTTTATTCTTCAGTTTTACCTTTGAAGACTGCATTTGTTGTTAAAGGGACAGGCCAGCATGAAGATCAGAGAATTGTCTATGAGAGAAATGCAAGTTATTTTGAAGCTTAGAAAAGAAGGAAAATTCATCAGACATTGCACAAACATTGGACATAGAAATATAAAAAAAAAAAATGGAATGTCCTGAAAAAGAATGTAACCACTGGTGTACTGAGCAACAGACAACTAATGGGTCAGCCAAGAAAAACAACAAACAGCTGATTACAAAACTATTGTTAGAGCTGTGACGAAAAACCCAATAACACTAGTCAGTGGCATCATCAACAAACTCTTTAGGGTAGGGGTAAAGGCATCAATATCCACCATCCAAACAAGACTTTAAGAGCTGAAACTTAGAGACCATACCACAAGATGCAAACCACTCATCAGTAAGAAAGCCAGAGAATTCAAATGAAGTACAGAGATGAGCCACAAAATTTCTGGAACCAAGATTAACCTTGACTAAAGAGGTGGAAAAGCCAAAGTGTGGAGAAAAAAAGGATCTGCTTATGATCCAAAAATTCACAAAAAAACAAAACTCATCGGTTAAGCATGGTGGAGGTAGTGTCGTGGCTTGAGCTTTCATGGCTACTTCTGGTTTACTAATCTTTATTGATGATGTAACTGTTGATGGTAGCAGCAGAATGAATTCAGAACATCACAAGAATATTTTGTCTGCCAATTTACAGAGAAATTCCAAGTCAAGTCAAGAGTCAAGACAAATTCATCCAAATTAATAGGAAGAAACTAACCAAACAGAAGAAAACAAACACCAACTAAATAAAAAGCAGTGGTTAAAAGCCCAGAAAATCATCACAACAAAAGAATGCAAAAGTCTTGAAGCAGTTATTGTAAGGAAGGAGAATACTTAAGGGTTTTATATTTTTAATTACTGTAAGACATATAACTTATTCCTCTAATTCTGCTAACCTAAAATTTGGGTCTGATTTAAAAGGTTGCATGTTTTATATTGTATAACACATCTGGATGTAAATACAAAGAAAAACTATTAAAACCCAAATGTCTACAGTTTACAGCAGTCTACAGCAGTCCTTTGCAATAATTTCTGAGGGGACTATATGCCAAGATTTGTACCTTGCGAATTAGTGCAATTTGTATGTACTGTTCTAGCATACTGGCTGCTAAAGACTATTGTTTTTACATTTAAATTGTTTTGCTCATCATGGTCATGCACACCAAGACCCTTAAATGGATTGGGGATACTCAGGTGCCTGCTAATGTCCAAAGGCTTTTATTCCTCATGCCTCAGGCTTGCATGAATGATGGGTCTATTTTAGGCATTGTAACTCTGAACCTAAATATATTGACATTATAGTGCTAAAAGTTTATTGATTGCCAGCAGTGGGCCAGCACCTGATGATCACATTCATATGTGCTTGTTAAACGTCCCATTCCAAGCCATGACCATTAGTATAATACTTGCAGTGGATTTTTGTTGCTGTGGGGATTTGTTCCCATTTAGCCTCAAGATCTTAAGTGATCTTATATACTGATGTCAGATGAGAACTTTCTATTCCTTCCGAAGTTGTTAAATGGGGTTGAGGTCAGGGCTCTGTGCTGGCCTTTCACACAGTTCTTTTAATGCCAACCTTAGCAAACCATTTTTTTATGGACTTTATCATGCTAAAACCAGTTTGGATTAAGTCCTTCAGCTGATATAGTCAGTAAGTTCAAAGGGAAGTGGTAGCTCGTTGGATAAGCTGTAGAACTTCTGATCAAAAGGTCGTTGGTTCAAATCCCAACACTGCCATGCTGCCACTTTTGGACAACTGAGCAAGGTCCTTAATCCTCAATTGCTCAGCTGTATAACTGAGATAACTGTAAGTCGCTCTGGATAATGCGTCTGTCAAATGCCATGAATGTATAAGGGAACACAAAGACATTCAAAACAATTGTTTGCCTCCAGGTTTGTGACAACCGTTTGGGAAAGGATGTGATAGTCAGGTTTCTCTGGGACAATGTAATGCATGAAACATTTGTTTTATTTAGAAATGTTAAAAAACTTGGCTATACCAAAGAAAAAAAAAAGTAAATCTGTCATAAACGTCTAGCAAGGTGACTACACTGCTTTTGACTATGTAAAGTAAATTATCATCAGAGTTATCAATATACCAGCACACCTCAGACAGGAAGTCAATATTTAATTGGCCATTTTTGGCTAGCTGAGATGTGCTGACTGTCGAAGCAGAAAGATTGTACACTGGCTGGTGCTTTGTATTAAGTGTTTTAGATTAGCTAAACGAGCTTAATGACACGAAAGTGTTGGATTGTTGAAGATCATGAGCAGCTGCTTGATTCATGTGGATTTTACTTGCAGTACCAGAAAGCTTGGCTAGGCTTTCTTTCCATTAGAGTCCATTCTAAAAAACATGCATATGTCCATTTTATGGCATATACATGTCATAAGCCCTTTCCTGATGGCTTAGTTAAAGGCAAATTGTTTATTTTATATTAATTCTTTAAATTAATATATTACTCATTTCCTCCATGTCATAATCAACTAATACACAAATATCTGTTTCAGATACTTTTTTGAAGTGCTTCACCACAAAGCCACCGTGTCTATACACAAACATGTCCACCCTTTTTTTTTTTTTTCAAATCAGACATTAGTCATTTCTTGTTTTTATCTCCAGTGCAAGTAGTTTTTCCCCCCACAAATATATAATCACTGCCAAAGGGAGGTGCCATTCCGTGAGATCCTTAGACATTTGAAAATTCAAGACAACTGTATGCGTTCAGAAGTGAAGTACAACAGTGATGGCATGTCATGTTTAACATTTGGGCTGGATTTGTGAGAGCCCTGGGAAAGATGGTTTCAGATGCAATGTGGTTCTAATTCTTGCAGCCTGCTCTGGTGGTGTAAGAGTAGTCTTTATCACATATGGTATCCAATGTCTGGCATACCAGACATGCCCTTTCAAATGTGGAACGTGAATTTCTCCATGGTTTCAGGGTAATTTTGATACCTTTAATCAACAGTATTACCATCAATTGTACTCATTCCTTTTCAAAGAATACTTTGATATGTATCTGAAGAGAAAGGAATGACTGCTATCAAAAAAGATTAACCAGACACAACCTCATTATTAGTAGTTAAAATGGCTGCTGATGTTTTTCGTTATTCATGCAGGAATCAGTCCACCTCAATGCAAGAGTGAAATACCATACATACCTCTTTAACATTTCATTCTCTGATCTATACTATGTGGCCATACTGTTGGAAATAGCTTACAAATTAGTTAATTTAATTGTAGTACAAAAGTTCAGAAAATTCATGGTTTTACTGTTAATAAAAGCTTTAACTATGTATTTTATTATGTAAAAGTAAGCTTGTTGAGTAATAAAGAAACATATAAAACAGGTTCTGTGATCTCTCAAAACAAGATCAGGTTTGTCATGGACAAAATCATTCTTAGACCGCTTACATTTTTAAAATCTGTATCTAACAATAACTAGTTATGAAGGTCTTTTTTTGGCATTTAGATGCTTGGTCTCGTCAAAAGAAAAATTAATAAATCAGCCTCCTTGCTATAAGAAACAGAAATTCCAATCACACCAAGAGAAGACATCCAAGATTCCAGCATTTTTTACATTTCAGCAGCATCCACAGATCTTGATCATAAGTGTGTCTTTAAAATGTAGGAATGCAGATAATGTCCAGATTCTTGGCATAGTATTATGCCAAGTCTACAGAGATTTGTAGAGAAGCAAGAGTGTGCTGAATGCAGATTGTAAATTGATGTAGATAGCTAAAATTACATTCACTCACTGTGGCCTCAAAAAGTTTTTATCTCACAAAATATAACACAGAACTCAAAGTAGAGGACAGAGTTTGCAATGACTGCACAAGTGTTTTAAGGAAACAGTTGATGTTAACACTTTTAAAATAGGTTGTTCATCTTAGAGATAATAAATAAAATGGGGCATAAAGGCTGTACCATGTGCCTAAAACTCTGCAGAGTATCTAATTTACAGTATTGTTAGGAAAGTGGTTTATAATGACAATGAAAATGATAAAACTCTTAGGGGAAAAAAACGGATTCAGAATATATATTAGACATACATATAATCTTTAACATAAAATGTAGATAATTACAGTTTATACATGTTGTTTTTATTAATGGGAGAAAGTGTCAGGAATGTATTTCGTCAAAATTCTACAGTCGCATTTTATGTTGTAATTTTCTTATTGGAGATATTTTTATGACTAATTGTCACCAGCATAAACAGTATTGTTAATGACATATTTTTGCCAACACTAAGGATGTGCACCCTATAGCGTATAGGTAGATGCTCTACCCTGAATGCAGCATTCCAGTCGAAGCGTAACAAGTGCAACTACAAGGGCAAACCTGCCTGTCATTTAATTTTCACGGGAATGTGTGTCCCAGATGTTTCCTGCCTTTTCATCATGGTATGCACGCAAAAGTCAAATCCCCTCATATCGAGAGGGATCTCATAGTTCAGAAATGGGAGTTCAGACACCCAGGCTGACATCTGAGAATCTGTCGATTTGCTCCCAAGATCTGTGATCCAGTAACTTGCACACAATTCCCTTCAGGCTGGATATGTCAAGTCGGCTTACATTAGTTCTGTTTGCCATCTCTTTAATCTTTTGCTTAAAGCATGCTGCTGGGTTTTTAAAGGGACTAAATTAAAGCAAACTGCTTTTTTTTTTGCGTCAGTAATAAAACCATTACTTTGAACATTTTATTTGATACACCTTATTATATGTAACCTGCACTCGCTATCGACTTTATTAAAAACAACTGTATACCTGCAGATTCATGCAATTATTCAATCATGTGGCAGCAGAGCAATGCATAAAATGGCCTGTAGGTAAAGGCCAAGAGTTACAGTTAATGTTCACATCAAGCTGCAAAAAGCAGGAAAAATGTGATTTTGGGTGTGACTGGTTTGGGTGTTTCAGAAACTGATGATCTGGCATTTTTATTTAAAACAGTCCCTAGAGTTTATACAGAATGGTACAAAAATCATATATTCAATGAATATCAGTTACGATTAAGGTGAACAGAAAAACATCTAAGAATGCATAGTCAGGATCATCATTTAAATGTAAAATGTCAAATATTTACCTTTCCAGGTTGAATGATTCTGTGCCTACTGTTGCCTTAGATTCCTGTTGATAGCTGACAGAATTGGGATGTAAGACAGAATTGGCTGACAGTGTGGTCTTCTGCTGTTCCTGTCCTTGTTAAGATTCCTGCATGGTTATTCTTAGATACAAAAAAAGACCACATTTTCACTCATTTTGATGTTTGTTAAAAGTTAACTGAAGCTCTTGACCTGTATGATTTATTTTAATTGGGCTGCTGGCACATGATTGGATAATTGCATAAATGTGCAAGTATGCATGTGTTCTTAA
The DNA here is from genome assembly GCA_014706435.1 of Silurus glanis. NCBI lineage: Eukaryota > Metazoa > Chordata > Actinopteri > Siluriformes > Siluridae > Silurus > Silurus glanis. The sequence goes on from JAAIIK010000015.1 coordinate 695,439, forward strand.
TAAAGCAAATCGGTATTGTATATGTAAAACTCGGTTAATGAAGTGTCCAGATTTAGTTAAGTGCTCTGAGTTTGTTGACATGATGCTGACCCATAAAGGATTAACAGCATTAACTTTTGGGGATGCTCTGACCCAGTTGTCTAGCCATCACAATTTGCCCCTGGCCAAACTTGCTCAAATACTTGACCATTTATCCTGCTTCTAACACATTAACTTTGAGGACAAAATGTTCACTTGCTGCTTTATAAAGTCCACCCACTAACAGGTGCCATGATGAAGAGATAATCAGTGTTATTCACTTCACTGCTCATAATGTTATGTCATAAAGTTATGCCTTATCTGTGTATGTCCCAAAGGAACAAAGGTTCTAGAATGTAGACCAGGATTTCATTTGACTATTATTTACAGTGACATGATTTTTTGATCCTTTGATTCATGTTCAGAATCAATATTTCTTAATAGATGGCTATACAATTTGTATAAATTAATAGCTAATATTAATAATATGTGTGTGTTTCGGTTTGCATACATATACAGATTATATGTATAGTAATGCACTGTTAATACAGAAATGTCTGTAGAGTACAGGTCAAAAGGGAAGAATGAGTAAAACATTTGTGCAAAAACTAAAAGCTTCTAAAGCACGTTCTCATCCAAAACGACTTGGCATTAGTCTTCACAAGAGCTGGCAAACATATTCAGCTTTCAACAGCCAGACTGGTAGAACTGCTGTGCGCTAGAGAACATAAAAGACTGAGACATGGAAGTAGTAAAATTGGCTGAGTATTAAACAGAAAGAAAAAATGCTCTACTCTTACCTGAACTTACCTGACACGTTATTGAAACGCTATTAGAAAGTTAAGATAAATGTTTTTTTCCGATCATATCTCACATTGGATTTGTATCAATTGAATATACAGTGATTTAATCAACACTCCTCACAACACATGAATTTCACCATAGTCTGTTCATTTGTTGCTGGTCGCAGACGGCTATGGCCAAAGCAGTCAGATGTTTTTGCAAGGGAGAGTCTCTGATCTGCAATTGTATGTCAAGTCTCACTTCACCAAACAGCATTGCACATTAAAAAAATAGCCAGAGGCGATGTGAAACATCTGTATATCTGTTTGCATGCATGCCCACACATGCTGAGACCTTCAAAGTTATACAGTGATTCTTAATGCAGTATTTGCATGTCTGTACACTTTATGGCTTTTCCTATTGGCAGATGAACAGTTGGTCTGAGAATATGATGGCTGACACTCTAGCAATGTCTAGTGAGTACTGGGAATAGTAAGGAAAACGCTTTATTGAAATCTGCAAGGTCAATTGGCCAGGTATCCTGGATTTAACTATAAGGTTACCCAGCATCATCTAGCCACCAATGCATGCAACGTGGATTTATTACTAGAAATATATATTTATATATGATATGTAATTCTCCTATATTTTTATTTTGCTGAAGGTTAATGTTGCCAATTTTTGTCAGAAATATATTTCAGTTTATGATTCTCGAAAGGCTTATAACAAAGGGTCTTGATGGATTCAGAAAGAAGAAAGTCACACACTGTTTGTCCCTTTCAGAAAGACAGTAGTAAACCTTCAAACCACCATTAAGTTTTGTTGTGCCTTCTATACATTAAGAGCATTGGTGGCCTATGTGTTATTGCCTGTTGTGTATCTGTTTTATATACCCTTGTGTTCCTGGATGGCTAGTTTGCGGGTATCAGTTGGAAATTTATTTCCAAGGGTCAAATCTACAGAAACAGGTTAATTGACACAGGGAGCTCTTGGGGAGGTTGCAGCTCTTTTTGGAGGGGACACTGCCAGGGTGTTCTTCTTGCAAGAAAAAGAATAGTTGAAACCAAGCTGTTGCATCTCATCTAAGCTCATTTCAGGGGCAAACAGGACTTAGTGGCCTAATTGCTATCTACAGCTTTAGATCAGTGGTCCCCAATCCCTGGGCTGTGGACCGGCAACGGTCCGTGGGTCAATTGGTACTGGGCCGCACAGACAGAATACATAACTTACATTATTTCCGTTTTATTTATTATCTGATTCTGAACAATGTTTTATTTTGGAAAATTGGACACCAGATCTGGGCTACACTTTTGGGTGCAGGCACTAGTCAGCTAGAACTATTTGCCCTGGCAGTTATGTTGCTCTGAGTTAGGTGATTTGTGGGTGCGCCCACCAGGAGAAATTCCTTACAAGGTGATGAAAGCCATTCAACTATAACAACTACTCCAACAAAGATATTGAAGCAACTCACTGTCCAGCACAGTAAGGTGGCATAACATGTTGCCGAACCAAACACCAAACACATTCATACAAACCGGGTGAATTTAAAGAAGCCAAGGCTCATTATTGAACAGTCACTGTCTATCCCGTTTCACTGCAAAAGATCTAAGGTGACAGTTATTTCTACGAGAACCCTAGAGCAGACCACTACTATTATTTCCATTTCTAAAAGGGGACTTCCTAAAAGCCTATAGGGGATGGCATATTAAAATTACATTAAAATATAAATTAAAATTGAAAATATATTTTTTTAGATTAAAAATAAATGTAAAATATATAAATAAAAAAATTATTAAATTATTCCTAGTCCCAAAACCTCAGTCCAGAAGCCTAAAAATATCCAGAAGTGGAGAGAACCTACCTTGTCTTAAAGAGATCAACTAGAAGGACCTTTCTGTGAGGGCTCTGGGAACAATCTGTCATATCAGGGCTTCAATGGTTAAAGTGTAATCACAAGATAAACTTACTAAGAGAAGAGATAATCAGTTGGTCACTAAGCTCCTAAATCTGTTGTCTCAAGTTACAGTGTGGATTCACCACAATAGTACCTGGAGACTCAATTCTGAGTCTCTTTTAAACAATGAGATTGACTCATCCAAGTAGTCTGTCATCTTAGGTCTTTGATGGTTGAAGAAATATGACCCGAGGATAAAATGGTTGAAAGGAGAGATAATCAGTTTCTTACTAAGCTCTTTATTTTGTAATCTGCAATGAGGATACACCTCAATTGAGAGTCTGGCAGCTCTCAGAGACTCCATTCTGAGGCTTTTTCATTTTATACCATTGACTCATCTGAGCATTCTGTCTCTCATGGTTGAAGAAATATGCCTCCAGGATAAGCTAGTCAGTAGAGATAATCAGCTGGACAGTGAGCTGATAAGACTGTTGCTTCCGATTGCAGTGTGGATCCACTTCCCAAGTAAGCCTGCCAGCACATGGAAAAAAGTGTATGGCAAAGTAACAAAGAGCACTATGCTACTAGACCTGCTCCACACAGACGCTGGGAACGTGCTACTGACCTGTAACCACCTATATATTCTTGCATCCACCCTTTGTCCATCAAGGAGACTCATTGCAGGTGCACATCAAGGGCAGGGGTTATTTTTCCTGATGTTTCTTTATGGAGAAAAGAGGATGTGGCACTACATTTTGAAACTAAATATTATTATTCCTTGCCTTTCATGACAGTTATACTGGAACAATTGTATGGAGCCTGAGTGTAGCAGGAAGGGGTTTGGGTGGTGGGTCTGGGAGTGAAATGTTTGGAGATGAACTACAAAGCTACAAAAATGATTTGCTTATAATAACTAGCATGCCGAGGGCACAAGCACAAATAAAAACCTCAGTCACTCTTACTCTCACCCCAAGTCTGATGTATTTTCTAAGGAGCATATCAGTAATCCATTCTTTGCTCAACAGGTATGAAGCTGTTTCACAGTGATGACATCTTAATGTGTTCCCACAGCTTGGAGGCTCCTGGAGGTAATGTGAGTTCTGCTTTGATTTCTGAAGCAGAGATTTTACATCAAGCCTGGGAAGTGTGGGTTTCACCTTTTGACTCTGTCCTTCCAAGGATGTGTTTCCTAGGGCATTCACCTCCCTCAGGCATTGTTTCTCAATCGTCCAGATCCGTCATTGTCTTTCATTGTTTAATTGGATGCTTCCAAGTTGGGAGAAGAGGCAGAGTTCCGGTCACACTACACCCAACTGCCTAAGCAGCTGTCTCCAGTAAACCAAAACGATTGTGTGGGAAATAAAAAAATTACTTAAGGTTTGATTTATTTAGACTTATTTAATTATTTGTATTCATTTTAGTAATGTATATATTTTACTCAGCAAACATTTTGTGAGTTCTCAGTTTGGAGTCAAGAGGGTTGCCATACCTAGCTATGGCATGGCTTATATAACATGTCTGTTATTAAGTAATTTCTATTTCTTTTTTTAAGTTGTTTATTAAGTTATTTATACATTTTATTATTGTATCATTTTTTTATTTAATCATTGTTAATAGATCTGTACAAATGGGTATACTTGTTACTTTCCTACTTATGTATATACTAAGTAATAAGGATCTATGAATTTGGAACAGAATAAATATTTTATATTTAACTATCATTCAGAATTGTGCGATATCTGTTATTATATTTAAATTATATTTCTATTTTGTTATATTTATTTGTATTTTTATTTGTAACATGTTATAAAAACATGAAAACATTGAAATAAAAAAATTGTGTAGATGACTATATTCCATATAATACAAAGTAAATGGTAGCAAATGAGCTATTTAAAAAGAAAAGCATAATAATATTGACAGCATAATATAAACTATCTTGAAAATCTGTTTCACAATCATGTACCGTGTATTTGTTTCCAACTACCAACCTTAATGCAATCATCCAATCATCCACAATCAAGGATGATTGTTCTTACTTTTGTCTCACAAATCATACCCATGTCTCGCATAAACACTTTATTTTATTTTTTTAGCTTGACAGAATTATAGAAGTGTTGATTGCAGTATAAAAACTTTAATAATCGCTTGTTTACTTGTTCCCAGTTCCACAGAATTAAGCTCTTTTCTGGTTTGGATCACAGTCTGCCTGTTTTGATTGGGATCATGTATGTCATCAGGTACTCTGATCCAAGCTGTGGATTCTGTCCAGAATATCTTAGAAGTAATTAGCAACCCTCCCCAT
>JAAIIK010000015.1:708538-758189 GCA_014706435.1 Silurus glanis
TGTGTGTGTGTGTGTGTGTGTGTGTGTGTGTGTGTGTGTTATGCGGTCTTGCTTAGCTTGCTTTAAATGGTATATATTAGTACCATTTTATAAAGCTCTTGAAAGCTTCTGTTAGATTTGTTTACTAGATTCTCTGTAAAGTGTGCTGTTTTGGTCTTGAGAACAGAAATAAAAGAAAAGAAAAGAGGTAAAAATCTAAAAAAAGCCTAATGGGGTGCCATTTAATAATGTCAGCCAAGCCATTGTGACCTGATGTGACTAGAACCTTGGCATGCGTTTTGCCAACTTTGAACAAATGTTTCCAAGGGAATTTGGGGGGAGGTAATATGGTCTACCATTACTTTGCAATCCAGTAAAAGTATCAGAAACATCTCCACAGAATACTTTCTGCAGACATTTCAAAACATCATAGGTTGCTGAATTAGGATTGAAATCCATCCTAAAGTGATCATAAATATGCCCTGTCCTTTTGGCTTTTTCACTATACTTTTTGTATGTGGTATTTTAGATTTAAATGCGTATATGATACAGAGAGCTGAATGATTACAAAAATATGGATTGTATAGGGTCTCTCAAGGACTGGCAATGGGGAACATGTGGATATAGACTGCAAGAAGCCTTCACAAAAGTATAAAAAAAAAAGACATTTTGCATATTAGTTTGCTCCATGAGTAACCTTTCTAAGTTGCGTAACGTAAAAGAAACTGTTCGGCTTAATCATCCATTGCATGAAGGTAAATGCTTATCACTTGGCATGTGGGGGATGCTGGTACTCACCATGGACTTAAACTCAAAGAAGGAGACAGTACGCTTATCAGACACATTCCCAATCGTCTTCAGCAGTAGACACCGTCCACAGGGCAAGCTGAAAATGTTTGTTTTCACAGTGAATGTTTATGGATATACCAGATCACGGAAGCCAGAGTAATAGCAGTTTATGTTTGAGATTCTTACCCTGTACCAAAGATGTTATCATGCTGTTATGTTTTCAAAAATTAAACTGAACCATGTTAATATATGATGTATTATTTGTTCTTTAGCATAGATTGTGTATAATGTATTGGGTATGCATTATCATGAAAACTGTAATGTAGTTATCTAAAAAAGGGGAACTGTGGAATTAATGTTGTAGAATGTTGTAGTTGCCTAGAGTCTGCTGAATACAAAACAGAGATGCAGGTTTTCTTCAAAGGAACATTTATTCATAGTTAATCACCCAGGATTATCTTTGTCTGCCCATTTGATTATATTTTCATTCCAACTGTTATCAATTTCATAAAATCTTTGAATAGCCATGTGCAAAAGTGGTATTTTGTTTCTGAATAAAAATATGTGTGTAACAGCTGGTCTTTAACAATTCTATTCAAATCATACTTAGCTTAATTTTTTTCCTTGATTTAATAATAGATACCTAATTAAATCTGTGTAATTATGCTCAGATTTTAGCAACTGTTGCTTCCCCTGTTAATTATTTCCACCATGTCTGAAAAAAAGCACCAGCTTGTATGCTTTCTGATAAAAACCTTTGATTTTGTTTGTCAAATTTAGAGATCTTTAGTAGAGAATGCCATATTAAGCCCCAACTTTTATAGGCCCAAAGAACTCAAGTATTGCAGGTAATGTAGACTGAAATCCTTGTCTGGTTTTGTATCTGTGGAACAAGCAGTTACCAGCACATACACAAACACTCACTACAAAGTATAAGTGTGGGAAATGTCAACAAACGCTAGACTGTTCATTGGTTCCTGGAAAGGCCACCACTACTCTAGGCATTACTCCAGGGACTTCATTGTGTCCATGTCATTCTTTCACCCCTTTCCATTCAGAATCTTGTGACCTCAGACCACTAATCTTGTGTAATGGGCAAATACTGAAAGAAAGGGTTTGCTGAAATACAAGAAAAACAAAACAGCATTATCATCATGGTATTTGTAAAGCACTCGTTCTTGCCACTTTCAATTTGTTCAGAGTTTATGAGAGAAGGTAATAGAGAAATAAACCATTATCTTGCCTCAATTTTACACAGAAATTATGACCCAAGACAAAGGTCATGACAGTGCAATGGATGTACCGCAGTTTCTAAAATGTAATGTGAATTGTAATTTCTGTTATGACAACATAGTGTCAAATAACATTGCATGTGAACTGGATTTGATTTATTTTTGCTTGCCTGACTGCTATCAGAAACAACAGAAGAATGTTTCATCAGGAGTTGGTAGGATCATTTTTACATGGGGGTCAAACAAACAATGGGTTGCCATGATATATTGACATGTTTGCTCAGAGTCAAGAGCTGAAGACTGTTTTTTTTTTTTTACTATTTGGAAACGTCATTTCCCAGCTTTTTTTTTTTCTCTCACAAATGATCTGAGTGCTTTATTAACCCCTTAAACACCCAGGATCCATTAGTTTGTACTGTACATGCCTAAAATCCTAAATGCCTAAATCTATATCCCAAAAGCATTATTCTGCTTGTGTGTTTGGGAGAAGTTTAAAGGTTCTTTAAGATTTCAGAAATGATTTCAAGTAGCATGCATTTGGAGCTACTAAAAAAAAAAAAAAACATTTTATGTAAAAGTGTAGAGAATGAATAATATAGAATTAAATACAGAAATACTTTAGTTTGTCCCTTTTGAAGAACCCTGAATTCTTAGAGTTAGAACCCATTTAGGACGCCAACAACACTAAACAAAAAATAATATAAACAGAAAAATAAGATCTATTTTACATGACATGGGGGAGTGTGCAACCCTGGGATACCTCTTTTGTGTTTGCATAAAAATACCAAGATTTTAGACCCAAGTCATATAGTGATATATACAATGCAGCAGTACCTAAAATCTGCAAATGTTTACCCAAATACAAGGGAGTTGACTTCTCATCTAACTAAATAGATTTGGTGCTATTTAATCTGTCTGATTTGCAGTGGTTGATGAAGTACACAAACCATGTACTGGAGTTAAAGTAGAGATACAATAGGTAAAATATTAAAAACTTTTACTTGAGTAAAAGTACAAAAGTATTCGACTTCACATTTACTTAAGTATCCAAAGTACTATGATTAATCATGGCTATTTATTTATAATGTCCTATTATAATTTTTGTCACAAGACTAATGTTACTCTTAGCATACCAATCTATTAATAGAATGATATTAATTAGTCAAACACTGATTGATATCTATTCAAATGATCACGAGGCCAATAGTGCAACTAAGGCCACGGGTGTTGTGGCAAGTTCAAGTCAGGAGGTTGTTCTTAATTTATTCCTCTTTTAAAATGTTCTGCTTGCTGTTGAAATGATGCTGAACTGTATGTTGGTGCTAAGAAGATACCACCAAGCGCCAATCAAAACAAGTTCAAAACAGAGCGCTCGCTCGACCCTGATTGGTGGCTTGGCCTGACCAGTTAAGTTTTTTATCCACTAATAAATAAAAGAAATGACTGATTTAACAAACTGTAGATATTTGACTTCGAAATGTAGTTAGATGTAGTTAAAGTAAAAGTCTCCACAAATGGAAATACTTCAGTAGAGTACAGATCTCTGCTACTTAAAACAGTAATGAATTACATTTACCTCCTTACTGTCCATCACTGCTGATTTGTTCAAATCATCCCTGCAGAGTCTGCATTGTACCAGGTCTTTCCAACAGTTACTGGTAAAAGATATAATTCATTCCATGCAACCAGAGGACTGGTTGTCATGTGTTGACTAACACTTTGATGTTTCTCTTGCCCTAGAATGCAGATGCTTATTAGGTTTGTCTTCTAAGAGCAGGCATTCCAATCTTAAGTCTGCATATGGGTGTTTTAATTTTTTCCAAATTTTTGCAAGTGGTCTTGTCTTCCGTGATGGTCGCTGGCATCAGGATCATTGAATGACTAGCTCTTGTGTGTCCTCACAAAGGAGCAGGCCATCTGGCACATATCTACTCTTGTCACCAAAATTATGGTGCTCTGTCTCACTGTGAACTGGTAAAAGATTTTCTTAACACCAAAGCAGGTCACAGTTTATGGGCATGAAACTAGATGGGGCTATGCTAAAACATGACCTTGTTTCAATGAAAGGATATTCCTAACAGAGGGAGTCCATTTAGGAGTAAGGCACCATTGGAGAGAGATAATTCCCATGCATGCCTCCCATTAAGGAAGGGAGTAGTGTGGGGCCACAGGGGTACCAGAGGTCAACCTTATATAAGGTCAAAACATATCAGTTAGCTTGTATTTCGGTTCATCTATTTTTCCAAAGTCCTTCTGGTCAGTTATATTAAACATTAGAGCGGCACAAGATCCTCTTTCACATAATTTCCGCAGGTATAATCATCTATGGCTAAACTCACTGAAAGTAACCAATAGGGCTGTTTAGTTGGATCCGTATAATATCGTTCCCTGTATAATATATCCCTGTCTGTAGATGTCTAATGGCCAGCAAGGCCTGGGGTCCCACTGATGCATTTACCTGATTGAATGCCCTGGTGTTTCTTTCCCAGTTTGCTTTCTCAAATGGGAAATGAGACATGACACCCACACCCAAGTTAGTTAGTTTCTGGACCATGGCCCTTTTTATTTAATGAGTACTATGGTTTAACAGATAAGTAGACTCTATTAAGTCTTAGCCCATGAGCCTCATTTGTCTTTTTAAGAATGATGTTTGTATTATTAGCCAAACTTGGTAGATTGCCCTATTTTCTTTTGCACTATTTTGGATTTGCTGCAGGGATTGCAAAACAGCATTGACATGTCATTTATCCCCCAAAAAAGAAAAAAAAAGAAAACGGCACATGAATGGCATTCTGCTAGAGGCCTACTGGTTTATTACTGCCTTTGTAAAGGAATCAATGAGCCTCTACCCACAATAGGTTAATTTGAGCTCAGCATGAAACATCCTCCTTGTGCTGAAGTCCCTTAAAGACCCTTTGAGTCAGTGCATTATGCTGATTTGATATAGGTGTCTCTGAGCTGCTTTCTTGCCAGCAATCAGCTGAAAGGTTTAGAGGGCTGCATGCTCTTGTGATAAGCTCATCTTTTCAAAAAAGTTTGTCCGGATGTCCTTAGTCCACATTATTTGTTAGTCATACTGTACGTATTGCATTTAATATGATTATACATCCTACAAGATCTTAAGACACATAAAAACATCCATTCAAAATTACGTACTGCCCAGGACCACAAAAAATCACCATCATTTGAAAAATTTTAAGGTTGAATAACTGGATACTGTAAAACTTTAAAGAGCTTAACCCCTGAAATATCGTTTACATAGTTACTGGAGAATATTTGATAAACATAACTTTAATTCACTCCTGAATGACTGACAGTATGCATATACTGTACAGTATACTATATTCTGTTTAAGCTCTTGTATAATCCTGATAGCTATTATTAAAGTTATTTCAGCTGGAACTGCTTATTTGTATTTATCTTTTGCACTGTATTATTGGATATCTCATGAAATGGACTAATGCTTTCAAACTCACACCCTCATTATACTGCAAATCAGATGTGTTAAATGTGTCTCACTAATTTCTCCAGTGCAGCCAGAACCATGTCAAAACCATTAGCGGAACTTTCTGTATCTTCAGGGTGGCAGGTCTTTGGCTGACACCGCTTTTTACATAATTGTTCTCCCAGGGTAATAGCAAACTCTTTATTCATCATCTCGATCTGTCTAAAATTCATTTGCAGATTTTCAAGTGTTTGGTCCTGGGTTTTGGACAACCATGCTTACATTCTTATTGTAGTTTAATGAGCATGATTCAAACATTTGATGATGAGACTTTAAATAAATGGTTAATAGTACAATACATATCAGATTACACTTCATTAAAAACCAATATACATTTAAAAAATGATTCAGCAATCATTGAAATATTTTTTTTTAACTCTCTATGGGTCATTCAAAACAAGTGGATTCTACAAATACGTTTTTGGAACGTAACCACCGTGATAAACGGAGGATTACTGTATTACACACATCATACATTACTTAAAGATATAAGAATACATCTGGGTCTAATACAACAATTAAATATCAAACAATCATAATTCAAGATGAACTACGGACAAAACCAGACATAAAATCATTTATTTTGCTCTTCCACCAGTGAAGTAACGGAAAATTGCTAGGAAAGATATTGATCTGATGTATTTATGCAGTGCTTTGATTTTTTTTTTATGTAGATATGTTCCTTGACATTTTTTTTAATGTAGGAAATCTTGCTGTATTTGATCATTTGCTTTTTTCTTGGAGTATAAATATAATAAATACCCTGATTGAATAAATCTGTCATCCATCACCATGGAGAACAACATTCATTTTGATTTAAAAAAAATCAGTGCATGTGTTATTTAACACTGTAACCCCCAAGAGAGTTTAACAACATGGTGTCAAAATGAGAGGATTTCTCTTTCTGGACAGAGTGAAATGAGAGGGTAGAAAGAAATTATTATTAGTACTAGTCTGAACAAAGCACCGTTTTTTATGGATACATTTATAAAAAATTTTTACTAACAATCTAAGCATGTTAAGAAGGAAATCTATTCTTTCAAATAAATCTAAGTGTACACATGGATACATATTTAAAATATTGTTTTGGATTTTTTTGCAGCATAGTAGACATACTTACCTTGCTGCAGTTCAAATATTGTTATTCCAGGGACCCATTTCTGATATATATGGGCTTAGATATATCCTCTATTCTAATTAGGGGGTTTGTTTAATGAGGTTTAAATATGTGGAGCAAAATATGTAAGATATATGGTTTGTATGACTAGGTCATTCTTTATTTCATCTATTTCTTAAATTGATTTATTGAAGTGATAAGCCATATGTTTGTTAATTTTATTTGACTTATTATTTATTTGTTTTTCTTGTTCTTTTGTTTGTTTCAAAATTTTTTTTTGTAATGTTCAAAAAATTAATAAATATATTTCACAAAAAAAAAAAAAAAAAAAATTGTTATTCCGATCTTTCTCTCCTTTGCTTAACTCATAATGGCAGGCATTTGCCTTCTGTCTTGTTAATTTTTTAAGCTTGAAATGTGACAACGTTGAAGCAAACACCTGGGCTAGTTTGAAACGCAATTCACATTTGATATCATCTCATAACTTCGTGTATCATATTGTTGATGTCATACTTGTGATTATTAATCGTATGTAATCAATACGCTCTTTTTTTTCTGGTGTAAATATACAAGTAATCCTACAGTTTGCTTTATGAACATCATAAAATTGAACCGGATGCCTCAACATTAATGTAGGCCAAATCCAGGTCCCTAAATAAGATAAAGATTAATGTTTTAATCTTCACTAAACTCTCCTGTATCATTTCATGGGTGTGTTATAAAGTTTCCACGTTAACTAATATCCTGTATATATATTCTCTGTTGAGTTATATGAAAATGATAGAGTTTCTCGTGAGGTCTTGTCTTGATTAGAACCATAAGACACCGCAAAAGTCAACAGGGAGCTTGTAGAGGGGACAGAGTGGTGGAACCGCAAATAAAATAAGTCAAAAGTATAGCTTGAATGGGAATATTTGTATAGTTTCTTTGTATTTAACAGCTGAAATCCGATCCACCAAGACACAGAGCTGTAAACCGATGTTGTATTAAAATATCCTTCATTTTTTTATTTTTTTTGCACAACTGCCTCTGATACTCTTAACTGTTTTATGCATCAAAATGTCCTCGATAACTAGGGATTGCACATGTGATAGAATCTTGTAAAACTGACCCTACAGCCGTTTGCAAAAACTAAAATTGAAAATTCGTTTCTTCCAGCAAAAACACAACAGCTGTGAGATGTTTATCTTTACACATTTAGGAGGCTTATATGTTATCATACAACACCCAGTAAAAGATTTCTTCATTGTTGTAGCCAGTAAAAAATGGTGTCACCCAGGGCAGCTGACATGTCCCTTTCACGCTTCTTCCCTGATGTGAACGGAATGCAAACATCTAAAGGCGGGTATCAGGGAGACAGCACTCGCAATGTTTGAAAAGGTTGGGTTTCGTGTTTTGAAATATTTAAGACTTACAGAGTGCATATTTGGATCTGCCCCTGACGGAGTTTGATGTTTTGCCTTGTTGTATGGCAGACACCCCCTGTTGTTTCTTTCTTTTTCCCCCAGGAACAATCACCAATGTGGTGCAACTCCTTTGGCAGCATTCCTCCTACCTTTTAAAAGAGGCCATGGCAGCAAACGCATAGGCATGTAAAAACAAACTCTCAGGGACAGGTTAATAGCGCCCAAAGTCCACATTGGAAGAAGGAAGGGGGGGGTATGATGCCCTCAGGTCTGGGAGTCAAGGTAACCCACACTAACCAGGATCCTTCCTTACAGTTATGTGCAATTATGACCTACACCACTTTTATGCCTGAAGACGTGGCATGGCACTTGGTAGTGGTATATAGAGATTTGCGCTTTACCTAAGAATGTCTGAGAATAATAGCGTCATTGTGTAAAACCATGTCAGAATTGGTTATAATAGCACCTATTAAAATAAGGTTTTTGAGTCGAAGCCAAGATGCCTTGCGCATTGTCATCTTTCAGCAACGAGTTAATACGTAACTGAACGAAGGGGAGAAAATGGCTCAGAACTATTCTATAAGTTCGCTGTGGAGCAAATAAAAAGAAGAATGTGACACCGTAAAAGTAATGATTTTCGGAACAAAATAATGATACAGACAGATGTTATTACTCCAAATTGTGTTGCAGACATTCCATTAAACTTCCCTTTACCTCCAAAGTGCAAGCACAGCCTCTGCTCCCGCGAGGACACATAAAAAAATACGTCCACGTCATTAGGTGTTTGTTTAAATCCAAAATATTCCATGTATTAAACCTCTTAAATGAGATGGAAATGTGAACTGTAGAATAACATTGTAAATGAGGCTTGTGACTTAATTAGTGAAGTGATGTTCGCCCAGGGGCAAAACGCTGAACGAATGATTTAACGGCCAGCATGGGACTGTGACTGCGAGCAATTTTTTTTTCTTTTCTCACTGCTAATTAGTTTAAATAGGCTGTGTCACAGGGACAGACAGCAAATAGATAGCAGTGTGTTACTTTTCATACATACATGTTTCGAATTGAAGTGTGGTAATCGCTCATGTAGTTAAACTTACACTACAAATGATTAAGCCCAGGAGAGACAGCATTGCGCAATACAATCAGTTCAATGAAAGAATTAAATTCCCAAACACATATTTCACATACACCACCCGGCCACTAAGAGCTTTAACATGTTTGCATAATGACTGCTGCGTGTTTAACCCCTTAAACCCGTCTGCAGGTCCAGACTTACATTCCTCAAGCCTATAACTACATACCTTTTCCTATTACCTGCAGGGTACTACCTGAATACTTGGGTTTGATGAATAACTGACAAATAGCCATGATTACATGTGTAAACCAACAAACTGCCTGTAATAAAACCCACATTTTGAGATTAAAACATCACAAACAGCAAGACAGTGTGTCCTAGCAAGAAATGACAAGAATGGCTAAAGTTTTGCCAACAAATAGCATTGAGCAGACCTACAAAGAAATCAACTGATCTCTGTTCAAACATCCTCCCAACAGCAGGCAATGACGTCCTTCTGTCAAAAAGAAACACTACCTGTTGACATTGCGTGTGTGGTAGACATTTTTACGTCAGAGATTCCCCTGGTTCTTTTTTTCCCCTTTACTCTGCAAACCTCAGATCATTCAGTATATTTCTGCTTTCCATTGTCTGGTTCTGTCTACATTCTGTTCCTGTGACAAATGGTGGGAAGACGTTGGGTAGACAGTGGTGTGAGGTCTAAGTTAAAGAAATAGACACAGGCCTCGCTTCAGGGATCTGAAATCTAAGCGAACAATCAGTTTTTACTTAAGAAAACATCACGAAGCCAACAACTCTAAACGTCTGCATATGCTGGCAAGAAAAAGCGTTAGGATTGAATGTACAATGGAGAAAGGCAGTGCTGACTCTGACCTGTAACTTGTACTTTCAAAATGTACAAAGATACATGACATAAGCCCTATTTGCACTGGATTGGTTTTGATTAAACAAAGTTATTTACAGTGTATCTCTGAAATTCTCTCGGACTCGTGCATCCCTGCATGTAGAAAGATCACGCCTGAAAGATCTTTTTTTTTATGATCTAGAAATGGATCTGTAAATATAAGGCAAGGTAATATCTGAATTAAAAAAAAAGGTCTTCTATTTTTTCTCCCACTGAAACCGAAAAAAATCCAAGTCGTATCAAATGCAGAAAATAACAAATAGACATAACAAATGTCTTCCAGGGTTTTTTAGATAAGTTATCGAGTTCCAAGCACACGTAGCCTACACGACCATGTGTTATGGTCATGTGACCGAATACACTTCTACAGCCACAAGCCCTACAACATGTGCTTATAATAAGGATCGAACCAATCAGTTTGTATTGAACTGTAGATTTTGTAGCAACTGTTATCATGGCAACTGTGTGTATACCGTATACCATAAAGATATTCCAATCACTCTTGTTTTATACAGAAATCATTTATCCTGTGTGACATTCATTTACAAACATATTAATATGCTAGATATCCAAGTTAAATAGCAACTAAGAACTGTCTTCTGTCAAAGAAGCTGTCTGTGGAGGTAATTGTACCTTAGACATGTTAACTTATGCCTGTGCCATTATAACTAATGGTGCACAAAAATATTATCAGACAAATTAGTAAACACCAGTTAAGTTTATTTCCATCTATCTAAAATCTCTGGCTGAGATCTGAACAAAGCACAGTGTATTCCAAGTGGAAAACCCTTCATCCCACTGTGGTTAGACAAAACCTCGAAGAGCACAAACAAGGGGAACACGACCATGAGTACTTAATGACTGCCCAATTCCAGCATGCCCTTTTTTTCCATTAATCACACAATTTTCTTCCACTATTACCTGGAATCATATGGTTGGATGTACTGTATTTTCCATGGCTACTGCATTAGTGGGAGATGTGTGACGTTATTGCTCAATGTCTGCGCGGTTCATTTAGTAATAATGCGATTGAATTATTTCTGCTACGAATTTTCCTTTGATACGATATTCCGCTGAGAGCGCTACAAGACCACAACAATTATTTTTTGACATGCATGTAGGCAAACATACTTTGTTTTCTTTCTGGTTCACACAGTTTGAGGGAAATAGATAGCAGTGAATAAACTTTCCGCTTAAAATCTTAATTGAGCCCACCAAGAATTAAGGAAACTGGCTAGAGTTATTTGGAATGCATTGTGCAGCTTATTGCATAATTATTTGCCACACAGGAATTCGGCTCTATGAGGCACTGAGGATATGCGCTGACCTTCTGGGCTACATCACCCCAGGCAGCTGGGCTGCATCATTCTGTAAAGAAAATCCAGCTCATTAGGTGGGAGACCCTTGAGCCCTCAGGCATATGCACTATTCTTTCCTAACTCCGAAAGCTGGCTGTGACAAACTAGTCAAATCAAGTATTTTTTCTATCAATGCTTAACCACAGGCATATTTATAAGATATAGTGTAGAGTGTAGACAATTGGGCAGGTCGAGGGCACCTCCAACTGACCTCAAGGAGACTTGGCTCAGTGGGGTCTCACAGCTGGCGCAATGAAGTGGCTAAGCCCGAGCAAAGTGTGTGGGGGGGGGGAGCAGTCATCAACGAGGCCCGATGCATTCCTTAGTGCACCCCAGCCAATGTCAACAGCTGCGGGCAGTGCCGAGCCGAGCCCCTGCTGCTGCTCACCTTGCCCCAGCGGCTCGACAGCATTCTGACAGTGAAACCCTCCCGGTGCGAAAGACCATGCTGTGGCTAAGGCTTCCACCAATCAGCACACGTTCCACTCGACTTTAAAACACTATTGCAGGCTATGGTAGCTCCAGCAGATTTAGTGGCAGGGTGGACAATGCGGAACAATGAAAATGGGTATGGTGGGCCAGTAAAATATTTAGGATTACCATTACTTCTGAAACTGCCAGGATTTGTTCACAGCTCCAGACTTGCATTCCTCAGTCCTGTAATTACATACCTTTTATATAACGTTCAGTGTAGTTACTGAATAATTCATAGACAAAACTGAATAATATGATTTACAATGAATAACTGAATAATAGGCTGAGAATTTAGGGGGTTTAACCCCCTAAATTATTTGCCTATATTCAGTTTATTCAGTGAAACTCATAAGAAAGGTATGTAGTAATGAGAATGATAATGTCAGTCTGGAACTGCTGACATGTCCTCAACCAAAATCAAGCCAACGTGGTCTCACACCTGCAAATTCCTCGCAATTTGCACAATGAAAGCCAAATAAAAAGGTAATGTTTAAGCGCAGAGTAATTGTCATGCCTGTTTTTACGATTTCACTCAAATCAAACTGAAAAAAAATGAAATTGAATGAAATTGTCGGTTGACAATGTAGAATGATACCAAGTCCCAAATGTTCATTTGGATAAATGTCATTCATTTTTCTCAAAATGACTGATTACATGCCCAACAGAAGGTCACATACAGAAATTCTGGCTTGTAAACCTCTCAATATGATCTATCCATTGTAACGATAATTGGAAAGATTTGGCTGCACTTTACAGCCAAGGCAGAGTTTAGCCAATACCATCCCTGTCACGGACAGGAAACTCAAGATGTCCCATAATCAATCTGAATTTCACATCTCTATGGAAGAGCACATTCCTTCCAAGAAATAGGATCCATTATATTAGCCACCATGGAGTGAAGCAAGAGGGACAAAGACATTCATCAACAAGTGAGCTGAGGACATTTTCTCATGTTTTACTCACTCCCTGCCCTTTAAAACCACTGATTTTCTGATATGGGTCCAATGGTGAGCTATTTTCGCTTCTATATTTCCAGTTTCCTGAAGTACATAGAACTGAACTCTGACCTGCAACACGGCACCCTAGATACCAGTGACACAAGTGTCAGGCGAAGAACCACAGCCGCTGATGTTCAGTGACTGGGCTTATTGCAGACAATCCAAATGGAAGCAGATGTTGGACTACAGAAGCGTTGGTGACCTGAGCTAGCTGAGCACACCCACTTTCACCCCTTCTTTTCCCCCCGTCTTTTCCAGGATACTCTTCCCTCAATCCATCATAAAACCATCAAAGTATAAAGTAATGCAGGGGAAGAAATGCGGCGTTTCCTGAGCAGCCAAGTCTCAGCCTACATTGCCTTGTTTCCAGGTGCAGGTTGCACAGGCACTCCAAACCACTTACAGCAGTCAGGGAGCGTGCCTTTTAGTGGGCGAATGGGGGAGGACATGCCTCGCGTGCGTGTATGGGATGAAGGACATTTTTCCCACTAAAATGCGTGCAGACCACAGCACAACTTTTAACATCCGTCATTTGAACAAGCCCTTGTTCCACTGAATGATTCTACAGCTGTGACTCTGAAGGACAATTTCCCATATAATCCATTTAGGTATTGTATTCATCATGAATCACTTGGAACTGGTATTAAAAAAAAAAATCAAAGAACGGGCCACATATGTGCTGTGTGTTACGGCCAAGGTTGTAACTAAATTCCTTTTTAGTTTTATCTATGGCTAGCAGTTATCATTAGTCAACTCACTATCAGGAAAAAGATATGTTTTTCAGGGAACAAGATACAGTGCCTGCTTTCACTGGAAACAAGCTATCAGGATATACACTGACGCTGGCAGACTTCATCGAATAATTGCAATTTGTAGCTAATAATACTTTTAAAAAAATGAAAGATGAATATTTTTATTCAGACTTTTTGGCATCCATAGTACTGACACATAACTGTGAGTTAAATTAACAGTCCAAAGTCCATATTCTATAGTAAGAAATAGCAACGCTCTAAACAATTAAGAACATTCTCAGTGATTCGACTAACATTCAGTGAAAAACAGAGCACTAGCGCCATCTAGTGAATAAAAGCTTTGAATTGCTTACTTTATCCATGTTCCCTTGTGCGTCATGTAAGAATTGTGTATTTTCTTAAATCTTCCATAATTTGTATTGCAAACTTAGCTGCTTTGCACAAAAATACACAAAATGCTTGCAACATGATCTAATCATCATAATACTCCATCAGTGAGTGTATCGTCTCAGCATTATGTTCACCAGTTCAAGTGTTGTGTTTTGTTATATTTGCTTTGCAAATATTTTGGTGCATTTTGGTGAGAACAGGGTCTCCAGCTGTACAGGTGCAGCAATGTGAATTATGGAAAATAGTCTTATAATCACCTCCTACTCACTGAAAGTACATTAGACCTCCATAGCGACAAAACATCTCCATAGTAACTGGTATCTGGGTTAGCACTAGTGAGGGAAAGAAATGTTTTACAAATTAATGCTTTGTTCGGGCCTGCCGTAATCCACTCTGAATACAGACACTATATACCATTTCACATTTAGTCCCTAGATTTCACAAAATTTTGGAGTGTGTTCATTCAGCCACATTGATGTTAGTAAAGTCAGCTATTAATGTAGGGTGAGGATTCATCCCAAAATTGTTCAGCGCTTTATCATCGATATCTGAAGATCATCTTCTCCAACTCATATCCTCATGGAGCTGGCTTTGTGCACAGGAGCATGGTCATGCTCAAAAAATGTTTGGGTCTCAGACTTCAACTGAAGGAACATACCAAATGCTAAAGCGTCCAAACTCAAAATCTTGTACAACTGTGCACCTCCAACTCTGTAGTAAAAGATTGATGAAGAATCACATATGGCTGAAAAAAGCCAGGTGTCTTTATACTTTTGTCCATATTGTGTATATGGGCAAAATGATAGGAGCATATAGTGTTCAATGCTTGTGTGTTGCTTGAACTTACACTAATTGATCATGGTTTTGAAATAATATTGTGTACAAGTCCGCTATAAAGCTGTTCATTCGTTCACACTTTGGACTGACATAAATGACAGAAAAATAAGAACATTTTAACACTGCAGGTACTCCGCACATAATCCTGAAGTAATATCAGCCTTTGCACGCAACATCGTAAACCATGGGGTCACAAAAAACGGTGCTGGCAATACAGTGGCTACTGTGATTTACAAGCCTGATTTAATTTCGGTCAGCAAATGCAATTGATGCAAGATGGCTCTTCTGGACAGTTCTCTGAAAGGGCTGCTGTTGCACTGGAGTCTGGTCTATGTCTGAGTGGGTGTATGGACAATTATAATTCCTGCTCCCACGCAAAGGCAAAGCAAAATCATACACACGCACTAAGACATAAGCACTGAATGCATCGAAGCAAAACAGAAGGGCAAATTTTAAGTTTTGCCTCATCCTTTCAATCCTGCTCAATGTCAAAAAGAAATAGCAAAGCTGTCCACAATATGTGCAGTAAAAAGCTGACTGTAGTGCATCTCATATTTGCTGATTCAAAGCCAGGCTAGTAGCCTCTGTTTATCTAACACATAACATCATAAACCAAAAATGATAAACATGCTTGATTGCGAATCCACCCAAGTACACAATGTTCTCTTTATTACATATACTAAATATAAGGAACAGTGTGACACGTTTATTCCCAAAGCAGTGCTTATCTATTGTGAACTTTCAACCATCTAATACAAAGAACAAGCTGAATTATGAACATATCACCAGAGGAAAAAAAAAAAAACCTTGAACTTAAATGCAACCACTAGGGATAAACCAACATGATACAGAGTAATATTACTGGTCCTATACTGGCTTAAAACACTGGGGTTGTTACACTGACCTACACACAGATTGTGAACATCGTGTCTCTTATGTCTTGCTTAACTTAGCAACAGAAACTTGCAAAAAAAATAAAATAAAATAAAACGTGTTTTATTTCATGTTACACCGAATACTTTTAGAGCTCATATGGATATCAAATCAAATATGGGAGGGAGAAGGGGGAAAAAAATAAAAATAAATTTAAAAAAAAAAAAAAAAAAAAAAAAAAAAAAAAAAAAAAAAAAAAAAAAGGTTTGGGATTGTTGCATCCCAGGCAAAAGAAAAATACACAAGCTGAAGGAAAAAAACTTGCACAAATAAATTTTTTTCACCCAGTGTCCAGACGCCAAAGAATTCTAAAAACACTCTGCCCCACCCGGCCCTCCCACTGAAACACAGGCAAGGTTTATAATCGTCTTATTGCGTCATCGATGTCCGACATTTGTTCCTTCAGCTGGTTCCACTGCTCTGGGTTCAACGAAATACCTGAGGGCGATTCATTACAATTAATGACACAACCGAAATAGACATTTCCTAATTACACGTTCATTTAAAAGTAATCATTCATCTAAAATGCTAAAATAAGACACAGCTCTTTTTTTTTGGAGAAAGAAAGGAAGAGAAATCATTCATATCTTTGGTATTCTAAAGTTCAGTGTAGACTCTAAATGATACATTTATTAAAGTTATATACTTGTCTCTCATTAAGCCCTCAATGGCAAAAGTTTCTGGACACCTGCGTCTTAAGATTTCTGTTCTTTTTGTACAAACCTCCACTCTTCCTTGAAATGTTCTACTAGATTTTGGAGTGTGGTTATGGAGATTTGTTCTCATTCAGCCACAAGGGCTTTAGTAGCATCAGGTACTAATGTAGGATTTGGAGGAGGACTGGAGTGTAGTCAGTGTTCTAATTCATCGCAAAGGTCAGAGCTTTATAGGCCACTCAAGATCTTCCACTTCAACCCATGTAATACCGTAGGTTCATATCTTGCCAGAACAAGTTTTGGTTTCTGAGTTCAAGAAAAGATCAAATGTAAAAATCTTATGTTACTACTTCCAGAGTTGTTCTACACAATTGTGAGCCAATTTTGTGGTAACAGTTTGGGGGCATTGCCATGCTGAAGCAGGTTTTAGTCTCCTAGTTTAAATAAAGGAAAAGTCAGGTGTCCCAATACTTTTGTTCACACGGAGCATGTTCTCAGCAAAGACATTTTAAAGCACAATTAGCGTTAAACAAAAGTCTGACTGAAAGACATTACAACTATATATACACCCACCCACAAACACAGATTTATCAAACACATTCTATTAATAAATGTTGGTAATATTCAGTAATTAAACGCTCCCTACAATATTTCAGCTGCATAGTTAACTATATATTAATATTACATGTATTTCAAGAGCAGCTCAAACAGACTTCCAATTTTGTTCTGAACACATACATTACAGTACCTGCGTCATGGACTGCAGTGTGAAACGTCTCAAGCGCTCATAAGATATATTTATAAAATCATTAAAATAGTCAGTGTTCATCAGTAATGATGTTCCGATGATTAAGCATTTCTTTTAATGTCACAATTACCTTTTTTGCCAGGCTTCATTTCACCTGCTTGGTCCATCCAGTATTCCCTAAGGTCAATCAACACCTTCCCTTTGAAATCCCGGACACTGACGTATCGTAATTTCCCAATCTGAAACAGACATATGATTCAGGATTCAGGACATGAGTCAGGAGAGCAACATGGTTGTAAATAACAAATGGTTGTCTGTAATAATAATAATAAGAAGAAGAAGAAGAAGAAGAAGAAGACTATACCAGGCCTAGAATAAGTGTAAAACTAGGATTTGCTATAAACCACCAGGCTTCAACTTTAAACCATTTTAATTTGTATGATTTCAGAAAACTTTTTAAAAGATAACTACTTTTCACACCTTAGTGAATGTTCCTAATATCTTGCCTATATTCGCTAACAAACTGTTTGCCATCTTGTGTTCTTCATTCTCCATTAATAGACCTATAACTGAAAGCAAATGACTGTCTTCTTCACAAGTTTGAGGAAGTAAAGATATTGTTCTCACACGGATATCGAGTCATTTGTGTGTGTATGGTATAGAGGTGGACAGATAGTGTTTTTTACCGATACCATTAGCTAGGCTGGATTGTGTTTGACGATAACGATTAATCAAGTGATCGTTTTTTTAAATGGATTCTGGATAAAAAACAAAAATATAATGCTAATATAATTAAAATACGTACTGATCCATAAAAATGTGCTAAATGAAATATATATGAATATATAAATTATATTGATAGTATAATTATATAAATTATAAATTATCTATATACAGTGGGTACGGAAAGTATTCAGACCCCCTTAAATTTTTCACTCTTTGTTATATTGCAGCCATTTGCTAAAATCATTTAAGTTCATTTATTTTCCTCATGAATGTACACATAGCACCCCATATTGACAGAAAAACACAGAATTGTTGACATTGTTGCAGATTTATTAAAAAAGAAAAACTGAAATATCACATGGTCCTAAGTATTCAGACCCTTTGCTCAGTATTTAGTAGAAGCACCCTTTTGCTCTAATACAGCCATGAGTCTTTTTGGGAAAGATGCAACAAGTTTTTCACAACTGGATTTGGGGATTCTCTGCCATTCCTCCTTGTAGATCCTCTCCAGTTCTGTCAGGTTGGATAGTAAACGTTGGTGGACAGCCATTTTTAGGTCTCTCCAGAGATGCTCAATTAGGTTTAAGTCAGGGCTCTGGCTGGGCCATTCAGTATGGGCCATGGAACAGTCACGGAGGTGTTGTGAAGCCACTCCTTCATTATTTTAGCTGTGTGCTTAGGGTCATTGTCTTGTTGGAAGGTGAACCTTCGGCCCAGTCTGAGGTCCAGAGCACTCTGGAGAAGGTTTTCGTCCAGGATATCCCTGTACTTGGCCGCATTCATCTTTCCCTCGATTGCAACCAGTCGTCGTGTGCCTGCAGCTGAAATACACCCCCACAGCATGATGCTGCCACCACCATGCTTCACTGTTGGGACTGTATTGGACAGGTGATGAGCAGTGCCTGGTTTTCTCCACACATACCGCTTAGAATTAAGGCCAAAAAGTTCTATTTTGGTCTCATCAGACCAGAGAATCTTATTTCTCTGTTTTTTAGCAAACTCCATGCGGGCTTTCATGTGTCTTGCACTGAGGAGAGGCTTCCGTCGGGCCACTCTGCCATAAAGCCCCGACTGGTGGAGGGCTGCAGTGATGGTTGACTTTCTACAACTTTCTCCCATCTCCCGACTGCATCTCTGGAGCTCAGCCACAGTGATCTTTGGGTTCTTCTTTACCTCTCTCACCAAGGCTCTTCTCCCCCGATAGCTCAGTTTGGCCGGACGGCCAGCTCTAGGAGGGGTTCAGGTCGTCCCAAACGTCTTCCATTTAAGGATTATGGAGGCCACTGTGCTCTTAGGAACCTTAGGTGCAGCAGAAATTTTTTTGTAACCTTGGCCAGATCTGTGCCTTGCCACAATTCTGTCTCTGAGCTCTTCAGGCAGTTCCTTTGTCCTCATGATTCTCATTTGCTCTGACATGCATTGTGATCTGTAAGGTCTTATATAGACCGGTGTATGGCTTTCCTAATCAAGTCCAATCAGTTTAATCAAACACAGCTGGACTCAAATGAAGGTGTAGAACCATCTCAAGGATGATAAGAAGAAATGTATAGCACCTGAGTTAAATATACGAGTGTCACAGTAAAGGGTCTGAATACTTAGGACCATGTGATATTTCAGTTTTTCTTTTTTAATAAATCTGCAACAATGTCAACAATTCTGTGTTTTTCTGTCAATATGGGGTGCTATGTGTACATTAATGAGGAAAAGAAATGAACTTAAATGATTTTAGCAAATGGCTGCAATATAACAAAGAGTGAAAAATTTAAGGGGGTCTGAATACTTTCCGTACCCACTGTATATAAAGCTCAAATACCACTGACTGACTCACTCACTCATCACGAAATCTCAAAAACCACTGAACGGATTGCAATGAAATTTGGAACATACAGTGCCTTGCGAAAGTATTCAGCCCCCTTGAACTTTGCGACCTTTTGCCACATTTCAGGCTTCAAACATAAAGATATAAAACTGTAATTTTTTGTGAAGAATCAACAACAAGTGGGACACAATCATGAAGTGGAACGAAATTTATTGGATATTTCAAACTTTTTTAACAAATAAAAAACTGAAAAATTGGGCGTGCAAAATTATTCAGCCCCCTTAAGTTAATACTTTGTAGCGCCACCTTTTGCTGCAATTACAGCTGTAAGTCGCTTGGGGTATGTCTCTATCAGTTTTGCACATCGAGAGACTGAAATCTTTGCCCATTCCTCCTTGCAAAACAGCTCGAGCTCAGTGAGGTTGGATGGAGAGCATTTGTAAACAGCAGTTTTCAGTTCTTTCCACAGATTCTCGATTGGATTCAGGTCTGGACTTTGACTTGGCCATTCTAACACCTGGATATGTTTATTTGTGAACCATTCCATTGTAGATTTTGCTTTATGTTTTGGATCATTGTCTTGTTGGAAGACAAATCTCCGTCCCAGTCTCAGGTCTTTTGCAGACTCCATCAGGTTTTCTTCCAGAATGGTCCTGTATTTGGCTCCATCCATCTTCCCATCAATTTTAACCATCTTCCCTGTCCCTGCTGAAGAAAAGCAGGCCCAAACCATGATGCTGCCACCACCATGTTTGACAGTGGGGATGGTGTGTTCAGGGTGATGAGCTGTGTTGCTTTTACGCCAAACATAACGTTTTGCATTGTTGCCAAAAAGTTCGATTTTGGTTTCATCTGACCAGAGCACCTTCTTCCACATGTTTGGTGTGTCTCCCAGGTGGCTTGTGGCAAACTTTAAACGACACTTTTTATGGATATCTTTAAGTAATGGCTTTCTTCTTGCCACTCTTCCATAAAGGCCAGATTTGTGCAGTATACGACTGATTGTTGTCCTATGGACAGAGTCTCCCACCTCAGCTGTAGATCTCTGCAGTTCATCCAGAGTGATCATGAGCCTCTTGGCTGCATCTCTGATCAGTCTTCTCCTTGTATGAGCTGAAAGTTTAGAGGGACGGCCAGGTCTTGGTAGATTTGCAGTGGTCTGATACTCCTTCCATTTCAATATTATCGCTTGCACAGTGCTCCTTGGGATGTTTAAAGCTTGGGAAATCTTTTTGTATCCAAATCCGGCTTTAAACTTCTCCACAACAGTATCTCGGACCTGCCTGGTGTGTTCCTTGTTCTTCATGATGCTCTCTGCGCTTTAAACGGACCTCTGAGACTATCACAGTGCAGGTGCATTTATACGGAGACTTGATTACACACAGGTGGATTCTATTTATCATCATTAGTCATTTAGGTCAACATTGGATCATTCAGAGATCCTCACTGAACTTCTGGAGAGAGTTTGCTGCACTGAAAGTAAAGGGGCTGAATAATTTTGCACGCCCAATTTTTCAGTTTTTTATTTGTTAAAAAAGTTTGAGATATCCAATAAATTTCGTTCCACTTCATGATTGTGTCCCACTTGTTGTTGATTCTTCACAAAAAAACTACAGTTTTATATCTTTATGTTTGAAGCCTGAAATGTGGCAAAAGGTTGCAAGGTTCAAGGGGGCCGAATACTTTCGCAAGGCACTGTACCTCTTGGGTCTTAGGTGCTCACTAAGAAAGGGTTTTGAAAAATTTGAAAAAGCCCTGGATCGCGGCTAACTCGCGATATATATAAAGCTCAAATACCACTGACTGACTCACTCACTCATCACGAAATCTCAAAAACCACTGCACGGATTGCAATGAAATTTGGAACATACCTTCCTCTTGGGTCTTAGGTGCTCACTAAGAAAGGGTTTTGAAAAATTCGCCCTGGATCGCGGCTAACTCGCGAAAAACGCGATTTCTCACGCATTGTAAACTCTTCGAAATAACAGTACGGATCCTAATGAAACTTACTACATTGTTTCTTATTAGATGTTAGATGCACGATAAAAATTATTTTCAAAGTAGTTTGCCCTGTATCGGTACTACAAAGGGGTAGTACGTTATTTGTTGACGTTATGTTCTGATCTCTGATCATCCAGTCCTGCTCAGTGCTTACTGCTTATTGCCATATTGCTTAGCGTTCTGCCTTCCGTAGCGAAGCACGGGTACTTTCAGCTAGTAATTAATAAATATAATATGGCACTCTTCCTGCACCGTGCATTTAAAAACAAACTGGACGAGGAGTCAGTGATTCGCCTCTAGAGGCCGCTCTCGTAATGCGGGACCTTCTCAGTCGGTCCAGTAACAGACGCGACCCTGAAAAACTACCGGTATGGATTTTTGCTGATAGCCAAGCAATCAACCATCGGTGGCGATTTATTCGTCAAAACCGATGAATTGGTCGACCTCTGATACGGTATTTATACACTTTAGTTTTGTGACCTCCTCTTTGCTCTTGTTCATAGGCTGAGAAATTTGACTTCCAAATTAGGTATATCGTTTAAAAGAGTTCTAAAACCACGGCTGAGCAGCCCAACTGAAAAGCCTTTACGCCATCACTGGTGCATCACGAATACGAATCACGACGAAATAGCTGGCAGCTCTGAGGCGGAGAACCAACAGAGCTAAGGATAACTCAGTCGAAACGATGGTAGACACAGATCTCCTGTGTTAATCAGAAAAAAATGGCACTTTTCTCAGCCTGAGTAGCAGTTTAAGATGATGGGTTTGGCTGGCTTGACATGCCTTGGAGGAAGGATGTAGTCACACCCTTCCTGATTTTTAGTGTCATCTAATAGGAAAGAGCTGGCTGAGGAATGGAATTCAGTAGATGAGCAAATTGGGGAGAAAATAGTTGCAACCGCACTGAATCCGCCGTTGATGAGTACGATACGTTATTTTTTCAAAAGACTCATGACCGAAGAATTCTTTTTACGGTGTGTGTTGACCAAGACACACTCCTTATTTCAAATGGATACACCCTAAACAGCGCTTATCTTCTGAAACAGATCCTGAAGACTATAAATGTTCTGGATTAGTGGTTATAAAAGCTCAAGTACATATTCATATCTACTGCCTTTTTCAATGGCAATTCACGCATAGTAAATCGATCCTGAGCCCGGAAACTGAATGAGGATGTGTGAACATGTGAGGAAACATGACCGGAACCTGAAACATGTTGTCACCAGCATTATCGTCACTCTTAGTGGAGCCGCTTGGCTTGGAGGTCTCACCACCCTTCTGTTTTTTTGCAGGCTTCTCCACTTTGCTTGCCTTCTTCCTCTTAGCCTGCGAGAAATGTACATTTTGTGCAGTAGGTGTAAAAGATATTACAATGTATGATGTTTAAAGTTTGCTTTAAAAAGCCTTAAACGGCGCACGAATGTCCGTCAGACATAAAATCAGTCTGTGGAATTTGTGATAACAATAAACGATTCTTACCTTTGTTTCGGCTTCACTGTCAGAGTCACTGCCTGATGTGGACGACAACGCCTCTTTAGATTTAGGCATGCTGAGCAACACAACCAGGAGACAACCATGTTAGTGCAATCAGTAAGCCCATACTGCCCCCATATGGTGATTTAAGAAAACGCAGAATACTCAAAGCCAATCTCTTACAGAAGTCAGAATTAAATATTATGTATCAGCGGTATGCTTCAGAGCAGAGGTCATCAACATGGTGCCCGCGGGCACCAGGTCACCCACAAGGACCACGAGTCGCCCATGGGCCTTTTCTAAAAAATAGCTCACCATAGCGCCACTTACCAGTGAGCTGCATCAAATTTTTGTTGCTATTCTTTTTTAAATCACACTTGCATTGGTGTGAATTTGAAAATGACAATATTAAAATAAAGATGACTAGATATAGATGAATATCATTAATTATTAATAATAACAATTAAAAGTAAATTGAGCAAATTTGGTATTTCAGAAGTGTGTATCAAACTGGTAGCCCTTCACAGTATTAGGTACCCAAGAAGTAGTTCTCAGTTTCAAAAAGGTTGGTGACCCCTGCTTCAGATCATTTCAAATCAGCTCCATTTTTATTCTCTAAGATGTAAATAATATACATCAAGATCAATCCAGGTCCATCATTGATCAAGAAATTTTGATCCCTCTCAGAGTGACTCCGAAAGAAACAGTGTATACAAATCTAGATTATCTATTGTGAAGCAAAGGTTCGATTTAAATTGATTTTTGCGAAATGGAAATATTTACAGTATCCACGAGAGCTACAAATGCTGCATAAAATATTGAATATTCAGAGATCCATCTTGCAAGCACTATTGCTGTAAATCCGAAATGTCAATGCAAGTGTGCAAGTGCTTTGCTTTTAACCTTCTATTTAAATGCTTTGATGTGATGAATGTATGAAATATGTAAATTAAATTTCCCAAAAACGCTCATCTACCCATTTATAACCATTGTCCTTTATATAGAAAGTTCAGCTACGCAGTATATAGTAATCCATACAATACAATGAGTACTTTTGTGAATTAATATGTACATTAAATGTATACACTTGGGTAATAATCCAGTGTTTTAATTAAAATGCGCATTGGGGTAAGACTTCGAATGTAAGGATATAAAGATGATTGTCTGAAATCCAAAACAGGCTTGGTGCTCATGCCTGCCATTTTCATTATGCTTCATGGAAACGCATTTAAATTGGCAAGCATTTACTGCCATTTTCAAAAGTTTCCTTTCAGATTCATTTTGTAGATCAGCGCTTGTTGTAGGAGCCGGCATGCCTTCAGTCATACAGGGTCATTTATTTACAACACAGAGGGTTCTTACTAGCAACAAGGAGACTTTTGGTAAAGTGGAAGGGTGGAGTTGATGAGTTTTCAGCCAACAGGCGAAATGGCATGTTCACAGAATCTCACTCAGCTCTGATGTTGAAATTCGAAAGTATTTTGTTATATAAAAAGCAGGTTATCGTGTGGTATGAAGCGACGCACTGAATACTGGACCTATGTGACCCATTATGTGAATTTCCTCCGAGATGAATAAAGTGATCTATTTATAATACATGCGGAAAACGAACCCGAATTCCCACCTGCCCCATGAGAGAGAAAAAGAAAAAAGAAAAAAAAAAAAAAAAAAAAAAAAAAACAGCGCCTCATCCATGACATTTTATTCAAACACCCGGGTTGCACAAGCGACTTGCACAAGCGAAATGATGAGCCAATTCTAACAGTTCTGAGAAAAAAGAAAAAGATTCATGCTTTTATGGAAAGTCTGTCAGGTGTGCAGCATGCACTACACATGGAAAGCACACACTCAAAACAATTTGTATAGAAGGAAAAGATGACAAGATGAAAAAAAATCGCTTTCACCTTATCTTCTGGCCACCGCAACGATAAAGCGGAAAATGAAGCCGGCTTTACCGCCATCCCTTTAGAAAATATCCAGTCTCGTAACTTAATCCATGGTCCGCAAAACTTATCCAAACCAGCTTTCAAACCAAGTGCTGAGATGTGATTTATCCTAAGATGTAAATTTATCCTCACCATGATACGAGGCGGTATCAAAGTTTTGAGACTAGCTCGGTTTACAAGAAAGTACTTTATACACTATCACTTTCAAAATAAGGTGGTTCGGACCCGTACACTTAAGTTTAATCACTGCTCCTTTACAGCTGCCTGGGGACGAACTTAGCAGCAACACAATGCATGTTCAAATCACAATTGGACATTGTAGGTGTTCCTGAACTCTCGTCATCTTCCAGTGAGGTTCTGCCTCTCTTATAGCACACGTGCCACTGAAAACACTTTGAACGACTCGTTGCAGTGTCACGGTAAACTTGCAGAATCGCGTCAAACGTCTATGTGGCAGATTTGCCCAGTTTCATGCAAAATTTCATGTTTGCTCTTCGTTCTAACTTGCGGTCCAGGATGAAGACGTGGTAACACACAAGTGGTCAGAATAGCTCCCGATGTACTCAAGACGACGTATTTTGGCACAGTGACTTATGAAGGTCAGTGCTCCCTGTGACTGTGCTTGCAGCCCTGTGCTGCCATCTGTTGGTGTGTTACAAAACTACACTCAAAACTTTTCAGAAACCTGAGCCCTGGAGCTGCGTGGCATTGGTGTAGCTTACTCCAACACTTTTGTCGATCGTGTGGAGAATATTTATGACAACACACAATGTAGCGAGATATAGATGAGTACAGAAACTCATCCAAGCTTCGTCTTATCCATTTGGTCAAGAGATCCTGTAACCCTATCCCTAAAAATCCAAGCCACAACCCAGGACAACATTTTCCCGAAGATGAAAAGTAGGGCATCAGTTCTGGCAATAGGACAGTGTAGAATACCAAGCATCCTCATGACAATCCTCAATTTAATTTTTGTATAGCACTTTTAACAATGGATGTTCTCCCAAAGCAGCTTTACAGAAATAAGTAGGTTATATAATTTACATTTATACAATCAGTATAAAACTATAAGTTTAGCCCTAATAAGATATTCCTAAGATATACCTTTATTCGTCCCACAGTGGGGAAATTTCTTGTGAGCCAGTAGAGAAAATGGCAAGAAAAATCTTACTAAAATGGCATGAGGAGGTGTTTGAGAGGTCCGATCCTCATCTGGGTGGCATCGAATGTCCATTAATTACAGTTTTCAGATTGCTGAGGTGTACTTTATAGTGATGGGCACTTAAATGTAGAACTGTTCATGCCAATTATAGTCCTAAACCATTGCAGCTGAATGTTTATGTTAATTACAGCCCAAGCACAAGTGCACTGTGTAGTTTGTAAGCAATAAGAATGAGGGCTTTTTTTTTTTTTTTTTGCAAGGCTCAAATCTTGCAGGTTCACTCTTGAAGAACAAGGCTTCGTGAAACAAAATGAAGATGATTCACATGAGAAATAGTAAATGGGTTTTAGTAAACAAATGAAGAAAAGTGTAGTATTTCAAGCAAGAGTAACAGGACACTGTTGTCATCGACATCAATAAATAAAAAGGGTGAAGCCTCGTGGTCTCATGGCTTTGTGGTTTCATTGTTTTTCTGTAGGATTTCAGCTAAATCAGCGAATCGTATTGCATTTATGATTCGGGTATGAATGGTGCTTAGCTAGCTCACTGCTCACTGGGCCAGCGTGGTTTACAAGGCCTGGAAATACAACACTTACTTCCACACATATCACACTGGGTGACATTTATCACACAATCAGGATTCACTTCCGGCTTTTCAGCAAGCTGATATCAACATCATAGTATTTACTTTCAGGTGCACAAGTGACTTACGTTAGATGATGCAGTTAGTTAGCTGGATGTTCACTGAAGACTGAGCCGCGGATTCGCTTCTCTCACACACGCGGGCGAGAGATCACAGAATTGGGCATGTAGCGCACGTGGATCACGTGATCAGCTATTGACCAATCACATCAGACGTTTGACGTACCTCGGCTGTTAAAAGGTTCAGCGAATCACGTCACTGCGCCGCCATGTTGGATAAATTAACACTTAAATATGCACCTTTATTACTGACTCAGTTTACACACAAATACAGCAACTGGTGTAATAAATCCATTAACTCCAACTCCATAACATTTCTAAATGTATTAAAATATTACTATTAATGTATTAATATTAGTGTGAATATTTGAATTTACGCTGCAAAAAAGCTGTATCTATCTATCTATCTATCTATCTATCTTTCTCTATCTGTCTATCTCTCTCTCTCTCTCTCTCTCTCTCTCTCTCTCTATCTATCTCTTTCTCTCTATCTGTCTAGCTCTCTCTCTATCTATCGCTCTCTCCCTCTCTCTCTCTCGCTCTCTCTCTCTATCTCTCGCTCTATCTATCGCTCTCTCTCTATCTATCTATCTCTCTCTCTATCTCTCTCTCTCTCTCTTTCTCTCGAGTGTTAAGATGGTTCTCTAAACACATTCCTATGTTGTTTGTTTAGTGTTTATAGGATCTTTACGATGTGAGTATGTAAGGTACACAGGAAGTCTTTATCTAGGCTCATACATCTCCAGTTATGTCTTCTTACCCAATCAGAAACAGTTTTAGATTAGGTTTTCTCCAGTGTGTATATATACTTGTCTGTTATCTGCATTAAACTGAAGAGGAACATATGTGCCATTCTGTGTGCTGTGTGATTCCTCCCTGATCAGAAAAAGCACCACGGGCATCGTAGATCGGATGGGAAACCTCTCCAAGAATTAACTTTTGTTTGGGCATGATAAAAATCTAACAGCGAGCGACCTCCTTCAGTGGATTTTGTTTTATTATTTTCAACATTGTACATAAATATTGATGACATCCAAACTATGTATGAAATAAATGGAAATTATGTCATAAACAAAAACGTGTTAAACAACCCAGAATATGTATTATTTTTATTTTAGAGTGTCCAAAGTAGATACATTTAGCTTTTAGGGCAGCTTGGCAAACTCATGGCATTCTCTTGTCAGGTTCATGAGGTAGTCAACTCAAACGATTTTTAATTCAAATGTGTGCATTGTCAAGACTTCATTTGTGACATTTGCCTTCTTAATGTGTTGTAGACCATCAATTGTTTTGTGCAGAGGAAAGGGTGAGTACAGAGTCAATAGCCCTATTAGTGCTACTACAACTTCTGTACAAATCCATATTATGGCAAAAAACATTCAGTAAAGTTTAGAGAAAAGACACTCCAACATTACTTTAAGAAATGAATGTAAAAAAATCACAAGTGATTTAAATGTATCCCAAAGTGCAGTCTCCAAAACCATCAAACTCTTTGATAAAACAGGCTTTCATGTGGACCGTCCCAGTAAAGGAATTGTAAGAGCTACATCTGCTGCAAAGGATAAATCTATAAAATTTACCAGCCTCAGAAACGTCCGATGTACAAAAATGCTTATTGGAGTTCAAGTGGCAGACATATTTCAGCATCCACTGTTCAGAGGAGACTGTATATATATATTGGCAAGTATGTTTGCACTTACAAGGAATTTGTTTTGGTGGCAGAAGCTTCCAGCTGCACATTTATTAAAAGTAAAATAGAGAAAAAGATTTGATAAATTATAATAAAACAATAATAATATTAATAAAATAAATTAAATGTTATTGCAAATTTTCATATAGAAAAAAAATAGAGTATTATTGCATATAAAAGTACAGATTCAGATTATTAAAATGTAGTGTTGCACATATTGTTATTGAACAATGGGAAGAGCATTTAAGTGTTCATGAGGTAGACTGCCGGGGGGAAGAAATTTCTCTTGTGCCTGGCCATCCTGGTGCTTGGTGCTCTGTATCGTCGGTCAGACTGCAAAAGTTCAAAAAGCATATTTCTTGGATGTGAGGGATCAAGAGTGATTTTCTGAGCCTTTTTTCTCAGTCTGGATGTGATCAGCGGATCATCCGTCACCATACCCTCTCTCCTCTACATCTGCCTCTTTCAAGCCAACTACCTGCATGTCTTTCCTCACCACATCCATAGACCTCCTGTTTGGTCTTCCTCTTTTCCTCCTTCCTGGTGGCTGCATCCTCAGCATTCTCCAACCGATATACCCCATGCCCCTCCTCTGCACATGTCCAAACCATCTCAATCTCGCCTCCCTCACCTTGTCCCCAAAACGTCTTACTTGCGCTGTCCCTCTAATAAACTCATTTCTAATCCTGTCCATCGTCGTCACTCCCAATGAAAACCTCAACATCTTCAGCTCTGCTACCTCCAGTTCCACCTCCTGTCTTTTAGTCAATGCCACCGTCTCTAAAATATACAACATCGCAGGTCTCACCACAGTCCTATAAACTTTCCCTTTCACTCTCGCAGACACTCTTCAATCACAAATCACTCCTGCCACTCTTCTCCACCCACTCCAACCCGCCACCCTTTTCTCTAACACACTCTCCATTACTTTGCACTGTTGACTCCAGGTACCGAAACTCATCCACCTTTACCAGCTCTTCTCCCTGCAACCGCACCACTCCACTGCCCTCAATCTCATTCACACATGTACTCTGTCTTACTCCTACTGACTTGCATTCCATTTCTCTCCAGCGCGTATCTCCACCTCTCCAGGCTCTTCTCAACCTGCTACCTACTCTCACCACAAATCACAATATCATCCGCAAACATCATAATCCACATAGACTCCTGTCTGACCTCATCAGTCAACCTGTCCATCACCACTGCAAACAGGAAAGGGCTCAGAGCCGATCCTTGACGCAGTTCACCCTCCACTTTGAACCAGTCTGTCGTTCCTACTGCACACTTCAGTGCTGTCACACTGTCCTTATACATATATATGTATATAATATATTTTTTTATTAAATGTTCGCCCACAGTGTGTCTCTGTGAAACAGTGCTGCGCTAGAGACAGCATGTCAGGTAGAACTACATTTCCCGGAGTTCCGCTGCTCGTATAACAGATTCTACATCCGGGTACGACGCATTCATATAAAGCCAGCAGCGTTCGCAGTCGGAGGTTGTCAGAGAAGTGGAAGCCAATGATTCCCATATGTCCAGTGGTCTCCTTCACCTATGGTAAGGAGGGAAATAATAATAATAATAATAATGAAAACGCAGCAGTTCGGGTTGTAGGCTGTTTGTGGGGATGTTATAAGTGTGTTTGGGTGTATTAGCGGACAGTGTGTTGCTTGGCGGTGTGTGGTGTTGCGGGCTGTCCCTGGTCGCTGCGCTAGCATTCGGCTGTTTTTGCTAGCTGATGCTAGTCCGAGCTGTTAGCCTGCAGCGCGTTAACCCCCCTCACTGTGTTTCTCGTTGCAGTGCCCAGCCGGCTAGGTGAAGATGCCAAAATGGCTACCGGCGGCAATTACTTTGGATTTACCCACGGTGCTGCTGCGCAGTACAGGTAAGAGGCTTTTATTATAATTTTTTTTTTTGCCGGTTATTACTGATAAAAACGGGTGTAGGAGCGGGCGGTCTCGTGCTTTTACCTCATTTCAATCGGCATTGTTCGGCGGTGGGGGGAGGGGCGGACCGGGTGGGTGTTCGGGTTTCATGCGCGAGCTCTCCGCCGTATCTCGCCATGGTTTCCCGTGAGCGTTGAATCCCTCCGTCCCCGTTCGCAGCGATCGTGCTTCTGAAACAACAGGATGAGAGACTGCCGTCGCTACCAGCGAACCCGCGGCCATTCCTGACACCTGGATCTATTGCATAACGATCCCTTCGCTTGAGCTTCAGCGATGACTTGTTTTCTGAAACGTGAACCACAACCACCACCTCCATCCTCCACTTAAGAATCCGATCAATTATTAATGCGTTAACACAGATGCACCGTGCACTGCATGGAGACCGTCTCTCTCTGAGTGTTTATCCACCGACCAGGCCTGGTGCTGTGCTTTTCATCCTGCACCATTTCTGTTTGAGATCCATGCAAATGTTGTTCACTGTACACACTCCGTTGTGTTTATGATCGAGTAGATAGTCATGGAGATTCCGTTCACCCTCTAAATAACCCGCTTTCTATTTTTGCACGTGTCAGAACAGGCGGTTTTCAAGGACTCCCTGAATGTCACTCGGTCTTGTTGCAGAACATAACAAGCAGCTGCAGTGCTGCGGTGTGTGTCTGCTGTCCTGCTTGGTGTATTTATACTCCAGCACCTGATGGGCCTACACTTGGTTGGAGAGAAGAAAAGCTGATTGACTCATTGATTGATTGCTATTTAGATTTCAGTGCATTAGAGACTACGTGTGGGTGATTTCTCAGCTGGTCTGAATGTTTCAGACAGGAATTAAAATAAATAACAGACGTGTGTTTTGTTCCAAAACTGATCACTTCTGTAAAATGCAGTACATCCTGAAGTATGTGGACATGTGATGAGCAACATCTTTAGGCAATGTGATTGTCCGATCTGCACGTACGTTTGGCTCTATAATGTTGGTAAAAGCTTTCTGCTTTTGGTAGGTGGTGGTACCTTAGTGGTTAAGGCATTGGACTTTGGATCCAAAGATCATGATTAAAAATCCTAGCCACTCCTGGGCCCCTGAGAAAGGCCCTTAACCCCATAGCTGCTTAGTTGTATGAGGTAAGATAAATGTCGTCAGAGGGTAGGGATTTTGGTTAGATTTATGGGATTAGCAGATGGCACTACAAAACAATCAAATGCAGTTCTATTTAGATACAGGGAAACCTGCAAAAAGGAGGTGGGAAAAAAGGTTTTATAGCCTTGTGTTACATGGCCAAAAGTATGTGAACACCAGAGATCACATTCCTATCTTCCTTCATCAAATTGTTGCCATGAAGTTTGAAGCAAACTGTAGTATTTGATATTTTTGTATACTTGGGTACAATATCATGACACTGGTGTAAAGAGGCCCTCCAACATGAACAGTTCCAACAGTTCCAATGCCCCTAAGCATTACATGAACTCTAGGAGCAGAGGTGGCACAAGTGCACACATCCTTCACTCAGGTAGAAGTACAGATTTTGTTTTAAAATACTCTGGTAAAAGTTCTCAAATTGGGCTCTGACATGTGCTTGAAGTAAAAACTAGCCGTTATTACTTCCTGTTTTAGTGTCATGCTGGTATTGTATATATTAATACAAAAGAATTAAAAATTGTTACCTAATGAATGTATCCAGGCTGAACAATCAGCACGTAGAGAAAAGATGATGGTGATCAGGAATGACTGTTCTCAGTCATGTTTATATCGCTGACTCCCTCTGTCTCCACGTTAACCCCAGACTTCTCATTGCCTTCTGCCCTTGTTGGATTTGTAAACTATTTTACCAAACACCATTGGTAGGTTGAAAAAGCTGTGCAATGAAAACATATTGATCATGCCACCAAATAGATTAAAACTAAAGTAACATGCCTGGTTTGGAAATGTAAGAAGTAGAAAGTACAGATATTTGTGTACAGAAAAAAAGAATTGAGTGAAGTACTGAGGCCAGAAAAATCGATTGAACTACAAACACTTCATTACTGTACTTAATTACTTCCCATCTCTGTCTTGGGAGTACATGGTTTTGTCAAGTTTGAAGTAGGGGAACCAGAGTGTCCTGCACAGAGCCCTGACCTGAAGCCTATTGGGAAGAACTGAAGTGCTGACTGCACTCAAGGCCTCTCTACCTGACATCATTGCCTGACCTTTCTTCTAGCTGAATGATCTTAAATCCCCACAGAAATCCTTCCAAATCTAGTGGAAAACAAGAATATGGGCTGTTATAAGAGCCAAAGAGAGGGTTACACCTGCAACGGGATGTTCAAAAAGGAAGTCATTCAAGTCATATTGTATTCAATATAGTCAAGTATGGTTATAGTAAAGTTTAGTAAAGAAATACAGACTTGGATAAAATTGGATTAATTTATTTTATTATTGCCCAAATTTACTAAAGATGTATTTATTTTTTGAATGCGTTGAATTTGGGTCAATAAAATGTAGTTGTCAAAGCAACTGTTGTGCAAGTTAATTTGGGGTTTATCCTGAACCTGTGTTCCATGATGTAAAATTAATGTGTTAACTGTACCTTGTGCAAAGAGTCATCTTTTATAATTTAAGTAAAGCTTAACCAGAGCCGCATTTATAATCTTAAGGTCAATTACGTACCGGTGATGATGCCTTTTGATTCTTTCCTCATAACTTACAGGCTATTTTCTTCACACAAAGGCTGACTCCTGGGATAAATTCAGAACCACGAATATAGAAATTATTCTTGCGTTTGAGGCTTTGTTGAGATTAGAATAATAAACTGACCATCTTTCAATTAATGTTTGAATAATGATCGGTCTTCTCAGTGAAATGTATTACAGACAGATTTTATAGACTATTATTTAAGCGTGTATATTTATGTTCAGAAACAGCCGGCTCAAATACATGTGAAAAGCCAATGGACAATCTGTTGCTCTTTGATAAATGTAGTTGTAAATCTGCCAAATGACCGTCATGTTTTCAGTGAATTTAATGTTTTTATAATTGAGTAATTTGGGTGTTTTGTCTAGAGGTCTGTTCTTAAAGAGACTTGTTTATATGGGTTAGGTTTGACTGACTTTTAAATGGGGCAGGCATTTAAATTATTTACGACAATGGCAATTGGAAAACCTTAGTGTGATCAGTCAAGTCAAGAACAACCGTCTTGTTCAGAATTAGTAGCGTTCAATAATTACATTTTGCCTCTTTCCATGCAGTCAGCAGCCGGCCGCTGGAGTAGCCTACACTCATCCTACCACAGTGGCCAGTTACACCGTGCATCAGGCACCAGTGGCTGCTCACACTGTAGCCGCGGCCTATGCCCCGACCGCTGCTACCGTCGCTGTAGCCAGACCTGCACCTGTCGCTGTCGCAGCAGCAGCCACTGCAGCAGCTTACGGAGGATACCAACCTGCCCACGCAACCACAGACTACAGCTACGCCCAGCGCCAGCCTGAAGTGCCCCCACCACCTCCGCCGGTCACCTCACAGAATTACCAGGTAAAAATTGGGGTGTCAGGTTTGTTTGCTAACCACCCCAAAAAGAAAAATCAACCAGAAGTTAATTAAAATGCTTACCTACTTCACACTGTGGTGTCCAGAGGTGTTTTCAAAGTAGCTTTTCTGTAAAAGGCGCACCCAAAGCCTACGATCTACTGTTTAAGAGCTTGAATGGTTGTCTTCTGTAACAACGTTTCCCTTTTCTTTTACAGGATTCCTATTCTTATGTTCGGTCATCAGCTCCAGCTGTGGCCTATGATGGTAAACAATACTACCAGCAACCCACAGCTACAGCAGCTGTAGCAGCAGCTGCTGCCCAACCGCAGCCCACGGTGGCTGAGACCTATTACCAAACAGCCGCTAAAACTGGATACAGCCAGGGCGCCACGCCGTATACGCAGACTCAGCAGACTCGTCAGGTGACCGCCATAAAGCCGGCCACGCAAAGTCCAGCAACCTCCACCTTCTCAATCTACCCAGTGTCCTCCGCCGTGCAGCCGGTGGCAGCAGCAGCTGCTGCAGCCTCCGTGGTCCCGTCCTATTCCCAGAGTCCTACATATAGCACCAATGCGGTCACGTATTCAGGTAAATTAATTTATTTATTTGAACCTAAAGTTTGTCACTTTTGCTTGATTTCTGTTAAGCGCAGTGCTTTTTAAATCTTCGTTACTGCTGTAATCATTAAAAAGAACTAGCATTCTTTAAATTTATCATAATGTGCGATTTGGATTTCTTAAATCTGTTTCCAGGCACCTCATATTCAGGTTATGAGGCAGCCGTGTACTCCGCGGCGTCCTCTTACTACCAGCAACAACAGCAGCAGCAGCAGCAACAGCAGAAGCAAGCGGTTGCAGCTGCAGCAGCCACTGCTGCCTGGACAGGAAGCACGTTTACTAAGAAAACACCCTTCCAGAACAAAACGCTCAAACCCAAACAACCGCCGAAACCACCACAAATACACTACTGCGACGTGTGTAAGATTAGCTGCGCTGGGCCGCAGGTAGGTCCTCCTTTCTTTTCACCTCTCCTTCATAGTCCATGTCTAAATCTAATGACTAGGATTAGTGGTCATTTTAATTCTCCTACTTTTAAAACTACTGGAAAGATACACTATATAGACAAAAGTATTGGGACACCTGACTTTTCTAGCCATATCTGGTTCTTGCCTGAACTGTTATCAAAATGTTGGAGGCGCGCAATTGTATAAGGTGTCTTTTGGATATGGTAGCATGTCATATTTTTATTTTTTTTATTTTTTATTTTTATTTTATTTTTTTTCTTTTTCCCCCTTCATTTTAAATACGAGCGCCAAATCTGTTTCAGCATGACGATGCTCAGAGTTCTATCAAGATATAGTTTACATGGGTTGGAGTAGCATGCTATAGAGCTTTGACCTGCATGTTATAATAGCAGAGACCATAGAACTGACTCCTTTGGGGCATTAGAACTTATGTACCTCCACTTATACCCGATATTTCCATCCCATTCTGTGGAATGTGTTCTGACCATATTTTTGCCCCGCATAATGTATTGTTGAATGTTCTTTCTGATCATTATTGTAGACATACAAGGAACATCTAGAAGGCCAGAAACACAAGAAAAAGGAGGCGGCGCTAAAGGTCTCTCAGAGCAGTAATAGCAGCAGTGGTGGCAGCAGCTCAACTCGCAGCACACAGAACCAACTTCGCTGTGAACTTTGTGACGTTGCCTGCACTGGGGCAGATGCCTATGCTGCTCACATCCGTGGAGCTAAACACCAGAAGGTAAATGAATGATCTTGCACAACTACACACAACCAGCAGACGCTTATATAACTTGTCTCTTCTCAAACAAATAAAGGAATAATAGCAGTGTACTTATTATGAATGTAAAGGTTGGAAGGCTTCTTCTTTTCGTTCCACTCAAATACTATACTGCGTATAGATTTGGGATAGGGGTTTCAAGCAACATAACTTTTCAAGGCAGTATAAGGAATAGTTGTATATTTGTAATATGTTCAACCATGCTGGAAAATTCATTCCTATGGCGTGCAATATAAAGACTCCTATGTTTAACGTTGTAGTGCGCTATGGGATAAACACTTATCTAGCTATAGTAATGTTTGCATGTGCATAATCACGTCACAGTAAATTGAAATTCGATTGGGGCCGTGATCTAACTGCATATTTAACAAGCTAATTTATTTTAGGATTTGGGATTATTAAATAGCTGAAAAGTAATGCACTATGAAGGCCTGAGGGGAAACAAAAAAGGAAATAAATCTTTGTTTTGCACTATTATTATTAAATAATTTTAAATGGTAGTTTCAATTTTCTCTCTATCGATAGATATTTTAACATTACTTTTACTCTCTTTTCAAATCCTTACACTTCCATATAATTTCCATACTAATTTATTTCTTCTCTTGTCATTGTTAGGTTGTAAAACTCCACACCAAACTCGGGAAACCCATTCCTTCTACAGAGCCGAGTGTGGTGACTCAGAACTCCACATCCTCCACTGCAGCCCCCAGTAAAACAGCCAGTGCTGCCATCAGCAGTTCCACCAGCAGCACTCCATCTGCCATGAACATCTCTTCCTCCACCGGCTCCAATTCCTCCTACCTGAAACCCCTCGGCATGGTTAACAACACTTCGTCCTCAGCTGTGCAGGGCAAGAGTCCTGCTAGCAGCAGCATTTCCTCGACCGCTGCCACAATCAAGAAAACCAACACACCCAAGATAAACTTCATTGGTACTTGCTCTTTGGTGTATATATTCTTGATTTTGCTACAGCGCTGGCCAGTTTCTTAAATGTGCTCGCTCTTTTTGAACTACAGGGGGAAACAAGTTACAGACCACAGGCGTTAAGATGGATGAGTCAAAAGTTGAGGCAGCCAAACCTATACAGACCTCGTTCAGCACACAGTCGCAGGAGGTTAAAAACGACAGTCCTGATCCCATGTCCCCTCAATCAGCACTGGCAGCTTTGCAAAGTGATGTTCAGCCTGTTGGACATGACTACGTTGAAGAGGTACAATGGCGTATTGAGAAGTCCTTGTGCACATTGCTGACGTATTCTCAAACACTGTAAATGTGCTGAATGGAAAATGTAAGAGAATTCTGCCTCAACAGGTTCGTAATGATGAAGGAAAAGTCATCCGGTTCCACTGCAAGCTGTGCGAATGCAGTTTCAACGATCCCAACGCGAAGGAAATGCATCTCAAAGGGAGGAGACATCGTTTGCAATATAAGGTGGGTGAAAATTCATTTTGATTATATAAAGCATGTGTTAAACACTAGGCCCACCTCACCATTTTATGTGGCCCGCAAGAGCTTCAAATGTGCGCGATTGTCTCAAATAAGGTCCATGAGCGTGACGTCCCATTGCTAGAGAGCGGTGTTTCTACTTCAGTGTTTCACAGCTGTTTTTTTTTTTTTAATTTTTAATTTTTTTATTATTATTTTAACAATCAATCCCAAAATGTCCAAAAAAAAGAGGACACCCAAAGGAAGACAATTTGATGAAATGTTTGTTCTTCAAAAAGTGTTATGAGGCAGTGTCTGTGGTCAAGGAGTAAAATGGATGAATGCTAAATATAACCTTCAAAAATAAAACATCAAATTGTCCTATAATTAAAAGGCAGACTGCAGTCGTAGCAGGAAATGTTTACTAAAGCTACAGCCAAAAATGTCAAATCTTAATAAAATAGTTGGCTGGCAACTTGGACTGTTTTAGATTTTGGCCTCTTATGTGATTTAGAGTTTGACACTTCTGCTATAAAGGTCATTTTGAAAATGGGGCTGAGTAATACTGTAAACCCTGTATAGAACACTTACTAAAATTAAATTGTCTGCAATATGATTTCTGTTCATTTAGCAACGTTATGACTGATTTTGGACTCTGATTGGCCAGAAGGTGTCACTGACTGTTCTAGAAACTTTCACATAGTCATGTGTGCTTGGTGCACTGCCTAATAGTAAAGTGGGTTTTAAGTTTTAAACTCAATTGTTGGTATAGAGATGATCTGATTCTTGTTTACGGCGTCTTTTAGGTTTGCGTTATAAGTTAGTTGTTCCTGTATGTAGATTACCATGGATGTTCTCTATAACAGCTGCCTTCTTTTGTTAATAGGAAGTTGTATTAATAGGAAGTGTTAATAGGAACTGTGTTTTTGTAGAAGCTCTACAACATGGTGATAAATACTTTACATTCCTTACATTGTAGAAAAAAGTAAACCCAGACCTCCAGGTGGAAGTGAAGCCCAGCATTCGAGCCCGGAAGATACAAGAGGAGAAGATGAGGAAACAAATGCAAAAGGAAGAATACTGGCGACGCCGTGAAGAAGAAGAGCGCTGGAGGATGGAGATGAGGTTTAAAGACGCTTAAGATGTGTAAAAATAATTATTTTTATTATTTATTTTCCCCCCAGCAATTTTCTGACAAGTGTCTCATGCTTTCTGCAGGCGCTATGAAGAGGATATGTACTGGAGACGAATGGAGGAAGAGCAACACCACTGGGAGGA
Source organism: Silurus glanis (assembly GCA_014706435.1). Lineage (NCBI taxonomy): Eukaryota > Metazoa > Chordata > Actinopteri > Siluriformes > Siluridae > Silurus > Silurus glanis. The sequence goes on from JAAIIK010000015.1 coordinate 747,167, forward strand.
GAGGCGTAGGATGCCCGATGGGGGCTATCCACAAGGTCCACCAGGACCTCCTGGTCTGCTTGGGGTGAGACCTGGAATGCCCATCCCACAGCCGCAAGGCCCTGTGGTTAGTCTTTCACCAACCAGAAGTGCATTTAATTTAGGCTTAATATCCCTAGTGTTAATGCAGTATGTAATAACGAATAACTTGGAGCAACCCAATTTTTTTTTTTTATCCAAACTTGGTAAGAGTGCATATCTGCACGGAAGCCCTGATTTAATTCACAAATTTGATTGTATAGCGGCATAAAAAAAATTGACAGGAAACACCAGGTTTCCCATGAAGTAATAAAAAGGAGTCAAGATTGCTAAAACTTTTATATTAAACTCTTAACAGACATGTTTTTTAAAACTGAGCTCTCCTTTCTACTTCCAAAGCATACGAAAACAGCTGCCTTTTGTTTGACTGCTTTATTGCTGATGCACCTACATCAGTCATGTTGAGCACTAAATGGTTTAAACAGGCTCTCTGTTGTTTTTTCAGGTTAAATGAGTGACCCTCTAGAGCAGTGGTCTGGAGTCAATTGGTACCGGGCCGCACAAATACATCTTTCTTTCGGCTTCTCCCATTAGGGGTCGCCACAGCGGATCATCCGTGTTCATGATCCGCATGTTCAATTTGGCAAGTTTTATGCTGGATGCCCTTCTTAACGCAAGCCTCGTCATTTATCCGGGCTTGGGACCGGCACTAAGAGTCCACTGGCTTGTGCAATCATAATGGCTGGGTTTGGTTCCCTGACCGGGAATCGAACCCGGGCCACAGCGGTGAGAGCGCCGAATCCTAACCACTTTCCGTTTTATTTATCTGATTCTGAACTGTTTTATTTTGGAAAATCACCGGATTCTCTCCGCCACATCTGTCTACGACTCACTCTTGATGCACATCATGATGCCTCGGTCACGTCTTACCTACACCCGCTACCTTCTTAAAGGGGCTGCTCCCGGCCGCTAACACAATACATTACCGCTAAACTGAAACCCCCAAGCTAGCAAAATGAACAAAAGACAACACAGTGGATTCAAGTTTATTATTATATTTAGAAAATACCAGTTTTTATGCCGGTTGTATTTTTCCGCCACACCTTAAAGGCCGGTCCGTGAAAATATTGTCCGACATTAATCCGGTCCATGGCGCAAAAAAGGTTAGAGACCACTGCTCTAGAGGACAAGACTGAGAATTATAGAACTCATGTAAATAGACAGTAGTATCCAGTAGGCACAAAAATAAAAAAAATTAACTTTTTGTTTAACTTAGTAACCCAACAAATCTGATAGATCTAAAACAATCTGTAGATTGACAGTATAAAAAGTTGCACCTTGAAAAATGTTACTGTCTAAATTACTATGTACAATTAAACTTGTGTTTGTCAAAACTCTTGTCAAAATTGGACTTAATGTACATGTGGTTTTGTATCGGTTTCTTTAGCAACATCCTCAGTATGTACAAAATAATTTAAATTATACTTTATATACCTGTACAGGTATTAGAGACGAAACAATAAAGGTTTAACCAGAAAGGCTTTTCTATTGGGAACATTTCCAGTCAGCGTTATGACTTTTGCCATTTCTTTTCAGCCGCCACGGCGCCCTGATTCTTCCGATGATCGTTACGTGATGACGAAGCATGCTGCTATTTACCCCTCTGAAGAGGAGCTTCAAGCCATTCAGAAGATCGTGTCAATCACAGAACGTGCCCTCAAGCTCGTATCGGACATCATTACTGACCAAGACAAGGGCAAAGAAGAGGACAAAGACAAAAAAGAGCCTCCCAAAGACAGGTGACCTGACACCTTGTTTATAATTTGCAAGTTGTTCTTTGACTTGTAAGTTGAGTCCATGACCCTTTGCCTTTTGTATGTTGCAGAGCACTGAAGGGAGTGATGAGGGTCGGTGTTCTGGCCAAAGGACTGCTCCTGCGTGGAGATAAGACGGTCAACCTTGTTCTTCTTTGCGCCGAGAAACCCACCAAGAGTCTGCTGTCACGAATTGTAGAGCATCTACCTAAACAACTAGCAGTACGTTGGCAAAATTATTAGGTTATGTCTGTGAAATGATGTGTTCTTGTGATGGGTTTTGTACATACAGAACGGAAAAGTGAAAAATTGGTGTTGGTGTAACGGTACATAAAACCTCAGCTTTTTAAGTCACAGATCGGTTCAATTTTGTTACAGTTAATAGAACATAATTGCTTGCTTGTTTCTTAACATTATTTATTAACATTTGTCAACATCCAATTTACATTTTTAAAATTTTTAAATAAAAAACCTGCCTGGTTTAAATAAAAATAATTAATTAAATGGAGTAAATAAAATTAATGCAATGCACTTTTAATTATATTGATTAAATTGAGTCGTCATGTAAATAAGCACAAATTAATAGACCGTAATTTCCGGACTATTAAGCGCACCCAAATATAAGCTGCACCCACTGAATTTTAAAAAGATTTTTATTTTGAACATAAATACGCCGCACCTGTCTATAAGCCGCAGGTGTCTACATTGAAACTAATGAACTTTACGCAGGCTTTAATGAAAGACAGTGCCTGTTACACGGCTTGTATCTAAACAGTAGCCTACCAAGAAAGTCATTGTTCACTGTCTTCCTCCTTCCTTTCACAACTATTTCTCTCGCGAGTTTATCTTTTGGCATCGTCGTGCGTTTAAAAATCACCATCGGTGAAGCTTTTCTCCCGATGCCGTGCAGCTCAGAACACAGGTGAAGTGTGTTTTTTCATGCTCGGTTGTTTTCAGCGTGACGAATGATTCGCATTTCCTGTAGACAGTCCAAGTGAGCGGCAGATCAAACGTCAGAGGAACCTCATCCATATTTATGATGTGGTGCGGCCCGATTCAGTGGGAGCGCGTCTGATTTAATATAAAGAATTTCATTGGGTAACCTGAACCCGGTCTCAATTTCATTGGTCTAATGTTATGGGGCTCAGTTTTTTGGCATGAAGCTTGTGAAACCGGGAAAAATCCATAAATTAGCCTCATTGTTTAAGCCACGGGGTTCAAAGCGTGGGGGAAAAAAAGTAGAGAAAATTGTGTGTGTGTGTTTTTTTTTAGATATGTTCTGCATGACTGTTCTACTTATTTCATTATACTTTAACAGATGTCTGCATTTAAGAAACCTATCAGATATTTATTTATTCATGAATGAAGTCCATCCTTTCATTTACTCCCCTGATCTGCAGAGTTCTTAGGAATTTCTCCTTTTTAGAGAAATAGTTGTAGCTGTACATAAAATGCAAAAGAATCCCTATAGCTAGATTGTTGTAAAAATGCTGGCAATGACGGACAGTCGGTTTGTAGTGACAAACCGCACTGCTCAAAGTGTGAGCCGGAGGCTAAACAAACTTGCGGCCTGCCACTTAATACGTTTGTGAGGGAAGTCCGATTTTAAGTAAAATGAGGCTTGCATTTGGTACATGCGCACCCTACTGAAAGTCCTGTACTGAAACTGTCTGTTAGTATGAATGTGTACCGTTATGCCTCTAATTAACATATTACATGATTTAGCTAACTATTTGTAAGTAATGGGTTTCCTTTTTTTTCCTCTTGCTGGTACCAATTAGAATCATCCTCTAATCTAATCCATGTTTCTTAGCTTGTCACACCAGAAAAGTATGAAGTGAAAGGCTCGGTCCAAGAAGCTGCAATCATCCTGACTTCCTCTGCTGAGCCCAAGATGCAGGTGACAATCACGTTGACCTCGCCAGTCATCAGAGAGGAGAACACCCGGGATGGAGGTTGGGAAAGACATTACTCCTTACCTTGGCCACCTATCAAATTAATTTGATTTGTTGATTTGACACCCCAAAGAGCCTATCTGCTGGCACAGAGGAGATGCTCTCATTGTTTTCAATACGAAGTTTGATTACCCCATGGAAATGAGCATCTTTTGCTCTGCTTCCCTGTTAAGATTATATGAAGATTTGTCTAAAGTGTAAAACCTGGTATGTGTTTGATCTTGGTCAGGTTCATAATGTAATGGAAATGACATTTAGAGAAATCCTATGAGTGCCTTCAAAAGAGTTCCTAATGCAGCTAGATTAACCGAGAGTTCAACATATTCCTTTACGATACATTTTCATTCGTGCTGTCTCTCAGTAAATATATTTCTACACTTCTGAACATGCCTGAAAGAGATTTTGAAGGCAATTACTACTAATGTTTTTAAAAGCAATCGCATAATTTGAATGAGGTTTGAGCATTCGAATTTGAGCTGAAATTTGACTTTTAACAAGCCAAAGTTCACCACTACCAGGTTTTACTTGCCTTGTTTGTCTACATGCCAGCAGTGTTGCTCAGGGCTCTCTCTGTAACACCTCTTCAGTGCTCTTGAAGCTCTCTCCAAAACAAGCATGATAAGTGTTTTGCATTGTGTAAGTCTAGTTAGTCTCAAGTAAGATTCATTTTTGTTTCCTGTGTTCCAGGGGATTCTCTACTGAATCTATAAATAAGCAAGGATATAGGGTGAAATGTCAATTTAAAAGACTAGGGATTCACCGAAAAAAAAAAAAAAAAAAAAACCCGAGGGAAATAGCTGTAAGCCGTCGTTATTGTCCCCACAGGAAACAAATCTTTTGATTGGTGGTCAGAAGATTCACCATTCTTAAGACCCTTATTCCAAAATGAAAGTGCTCCCCTGAGTGAATCAATCCACTGCATGATGAATGATTGGTTTATTAGAACATCTTATGCATCACTTGACATACAAAATCCATTTGCATTTAACCCGAAAACATCAGAATTTTAAGTTGTATAACTACCCTTCCTTTGTCTAATTTATTTTTTTTTGACAATGGAATGTGGCTGAAATTTTGTTAAATGCAGGCCCCAAGTCTGTGCTCAAATGTCACCATTCCTGTTTGGGTCCTTAGGGGAGTATCAGTAAGCTTTTGGGAGGAAGGCTTTGTTAGAGGAATCTTTGGTTGGACCTGGCTTTTACAGCCTTCAGTCCGCAGTGACCTATGGGGGTTTTTCCGAACCCACTCAAGGCAGGTATGCATGCAGTGATGTCCTAACCCCTCTAGCTGGGAGCTTCGTGTTTTCTTTCCAGCACGCATTGCTGCCTTCATGTATCCAAAGCTTTACGAGTCCAGCCCAAAGCCTCCTTGCGTTCTGAGTAACTTTTTTCCCATCTGAGGCTACGTCTACCAGTTCCGGAAGGATTTTTGACCAAGGTCCCTTCCCAAACCCTCTCAAACACTTTGCCACACCTACTATTTGCCACTGTAGTAGGTCACACCAAGCACACATCCCATTAAAGCATTCTCTAGGATTTCCCCTTTACTGTACCATGCTCATAAATTTTAAATGCAAAGCCATAGTGTGGCCCCCAACAACTATCTTTTTATAATTTAGGTTAAATTGACGAGAATAAAAATGGGGTTTTTCCAAATTTCAATTTCCGTAAATGCAACAATTCTGCAAAGATTACCAGGCTTTAATATACTTCCCTTGTTGAAATTGTTTTATATTGCATTTGTTTCCAACGTTTCATGCTTTTTGTTTATTTATTTGTTTCACATTTTATTTTGATTGAGTGACCGACTGATAATATATAAGGATAAAATAAGTGACTCAAAGTCTTGTGTGGTTTAACAGGACCATTTGATTTTCTAGCATTCATTCTGGGGAAAATAGCGTTGCATTGTGCTACACTATCGCTTTAGCAGTAGCATGAGGAAACTATGAAATTTTTGTGAAGCCCCATCTGCAATAGAAAACGCAAAACTTGCGTCAATATGGACCCAGTGCAGTATGTTTGGTTTGAAATATTTAAAATGGTAACCATTAATATCATTTCACACGTTCAAGGTGGTTCTAGCCAATGCTGTATTTTGGATTGGTCAAAAAAAAGATTGAAGGCTTTTCCTCCGTGCTTTCATCAGCCCTTCATATTTCATGTTTAACACCATTCCCCAGACGAATGTGTACTCTTGTCTTGTCTTTGGGTTTTTTTGTTTATCACCCCCCCCTAAAAGATGTTTGTTCACCTTGTCATAAGATAAATCCTCATTTGACCCAATAGTAGCTAGAATTGTAGGAAAGGGAACAATTTGGTATGTGTGGCAATGTGTTCTTGGCAGTCTCTCTGTGACCTGGTCAAACACCCGTTCCTCACCACCGTTTGACAATTCGATCCATTTTTAGATGTAACCTCGGGTATGGTGAAAGACCCAGCGGACGTCTTGGACAGGCAAAAATGCCTTGACGCTCTGGCTGCCCTACGCCACGCTAAGTGGTTCCAGGTTCGGAACATCATTTTTCTTTCTTCATGTAGCCTTATGAGATGTATTCTTTTTATGTACTCATTTGCTTTTAGCCTTTAATTTTTTGGTTTTCGACTCTGAAGAAATGAATACAAGGATGCGATCAGTAACTACATGAAATAAGTGGGAATTGCAAAGTGTTCTTTTAGTTTGTTTTGTTTAAGCATCCTTGCATACAATTGATTTGTTAATGTATATAAAGTGGAGCAGTAACTAGTTTTAGATAACAAAAAACATTTTTCCATAAGGCTGCAGAATACCTTTGCATAAAAATATCACCGATAAGAGCTTTCATGTTGATCGTTTGTTCTTTGTGATTTATTTATTCGTTTCTTTTGGGGATTGAGAGGAAAGGAATATCTGATTAGTTTACTGTGATGTTGCTGTCACACAAGCGCACACAGGCAAAGTAAAGCAGATTTCCTTGACTGTTTCAGTTCCTCTGCTACTCTTTCAAACTGATCTTTTTATTTATTTATTTTGTAAATGAGAGTTTTGATTGTGAAGTATTTGGAAATCTGAGGTCAGAGTTTACAAGATGACCACGGAAACGTTCCAAGTGCATCTTACAAACTTTGAACTCTCATACTAACAATGAGGTAAAATACTGCTGGGAATGGCAGCTTATTCAAAAGTGTTGGCTAAAAGACTGCATAAACCAAGTAAAAGCTTCCATTGTGAACAGTAGTGTTGCACCTCTTACTGTGACCCACCATGTCATCTGCCCTCTGTTCTAAATGCTCCATTGACTCACTTAACTTGACTTTGTTGCACTGAAGGCTAGAGCCAATGGACTCCAATCCTGCGTAATTGTTATTCGTATCCTGCGTGACCTTTGTCAGAGAGTACCCACCTGGTCTGCTTTTCCAAGCTGGGTGAGTAGGAAAAGATCTGTCTATACTGGACTCTAGGATATCCAAAAGGTTTCTTAGTCCTCTGAAATATTGGAAGAGCAAACACCGTATAGTAATGACTTTCTTTCTATTTGTATGCAAAGGCCATGGAACTGCTTGTGGAGAAAGCCATCAGCAGCGCGTCTGGACCGATGAGCCCTGGTGATGCGCTGAGACGGATATTTGAATGTATCGCTTCTGGCATTCTGCTCCCTGGTAAGACAGGCGTGTCTGTAAACGGCAATGTCCTTTACTTCAAAACTTTCATTTGCATAAAGTGTATCTGAAGTACCTTTATATAAAGCATGTTCTACTTATTCGTAAAAAGGAGTGTGTACTAAAGATCAGTTCTGGGCGTCTGTGATGGTTTGCCTTCAAATGGAATATATTATTTATATATAAATAATATAAAAAATTATTATTTTTTTAAAACTTCATTTGACCTGGGTGATGACTCAATTGTAGGAAAACGCAGTTGTTGCTAATTGAGTGGTACAGTAGCTCACAAAATTGAGTACACCACTCACACTTCAGCAACCATTTTAGTAGATCTTCTCAAGAGACAATACTATAGAAATTTAACTTTGATATATTTTAGAGTAGTCCGTATGTAGTAGACTTTTATAGCAGTACAGATTTACTGTCTTCTGAAAATAACTCCACATACAGCCATTATAACAAAATAACTTTCAGTGACACCCTAAGTGATAACAGCTGTACGCCGTGTAACTGTGCAAAGCCCCGTGTTCTATTAATCATGTTCATGTTTTGTCTGCATGACAGGACCATACAAATTTGTGTATCTTGTATTATAGCAGTTAAAATTTCAGCACAATTCTCTTATACTGACCACTGGCTGTTCAACATGGCACCTCATAGCAAAGAACTCTGAGGATCTGAGAATTAGATTCGTTGCTCTCCACAAAGATGCAGAGGTTATAAGATCTGTAACACCCTGAAACTGAGTTACAGTACAGTGGCCAGGGTCATACAGAGGTTTTCCAAGACATTTTCCACTCAGAACAGACCTCACAAGGGTCCATCACAGAAGTCGAGTCCTTGTGCTGTGGGTCAGGTGCAGAAACTGGCTTCAAAACACTGATGCATGAGTGCTGCAGCATTGCTTTAGAGGTTGCAGAAGGCCTGCTTGTCAGTGCTCAGACCATACACCACCCACTGCAACAAGTCGGTTTGTAGGCCGTCGTCCCAAAAGGAAGCATCTTCTGAAGCCTGTATTGTCCATTGAGAAGATATACTACAATGGTTGCTGAAATGTGAGGGGTTTACTCACCTTTGTGAGATACTGTATGTTTTCATGCCAGAATTGTAGTACTTCGATTTACTTATGTTTGTTAGCATTTTATTTAAACTTTTCGCATAATGCATTCTGGCCAGACAGCATACATTACAGTGGATCAGCTTATTCTGCCTACCAGAATTGGTCACCCACTTCTGACCTTGTGTTCGTGTTTTCCTGCTTTGTAATAGACATAACCTTCTGCCAGATAATGATCGGCATCTTTGTTTTGCAACCTGACACTCAGACCCGTATGTGGGCCTCTGTCAAACTGTTGCCATAAGTTTGGAAGCACACAGTTGTCCTTTAATCCTGTGGCAATAAGACTTCTCTTTACTGAAACCAAATGAGCCTGAACCTGTTCCAGCATGACTACCCCATGCACAAAATGAGGTTCAAGCCAAATGTTTGAGTGGAAGATCTCTAGTGGCCTACAGAGTTCCGACTGCAACCCCACTGAACATATACATGTAAGGCAGATGACTGCATGCCAGGCCTTCTTGCTCCGCATCGGTGCCTGATCGCGCTAACGCAACACGTCAAATCCTGTCACACTAATGTGCTGGTCCTGGTCCGAGAGGCTGTTGGCAGAAGTGTGGCTTCTGGTTTTCTACAAGCCATGTGTTAAGGCTACCTCGGTATTTGGCAATAAAGCAAACGCCACCTTTTTTTTTTTTTTTTTTTGGTCGCCGCTTACACTTTTGGATAAAGCATTATCTGCACTGTCCTGAACAAGTGATCTATAACTGGTGGTTTTCTGATCAGTGTTTTACAGCATTGTCATCCCTCCTCCTCTAATAGCTTGGCCAAAGTTGCTGCTTTTATTCCCAGACACATGGCTATGGTATTCCCCCCCCCCCCCCCCCCCGATTTATCAGATAAACTAAAAACTTGTGTACTTGAAAAATGCAAACGGCACATTAAGTTTAACTATTTAAAATTGACATGTTATAAAGCTTCTAGTGGCTGCTTGTTGGTGAGCGTGTGGAGGATTTCTCCAAACAAATTCTCACTTTTTTTTATTTTTTTATTTTTTTTATTTTTTTTTTATTTTTTTTTTGGGGGGGGGGTTTTAACAAAGGAAAGAGTTAAAAAAAAAAAAAAAACCTGCATTCGATTGTGCAAGGTGAAACAGTTTGTGTAAAATCAACATTTGTATTGTTTTTAATGATAATTGCAGATGGCAAGTTGACAAAAAATCGATAGACTACATTGTTGACAATCTTTGTTTTTAAATAGATATTTGTTCAGTTGTGAAGATATAAGCATCTAGAATATATAATTAATCTAATTGTGTATAATAAAATTATATGCATAAATTAAATATACAAACGATGAAAACGAGCGTATAGCAAAGCTGCAGTAAATCACGTTTGAAAACCGAAGTTACTGTTGTAGCAGACGAATGCTATTAAGAGAGAATGGAAGAAACGCAGCAAAGTTAACAGGCTTGTTTAAAAAAAAAAAAAAAAAGGAAAAAATCTGTATCGGTGTACAAATGCGTGCGTATTCTCTGAAAACCACAACAGTGACCAAAAATGTGAACTTTTACTGGTTAAATTGCTGGTTAAATTTAATTGGTTAAATTGCTAAATACATGAGCCTTTAAAAGACCAATAAAGTTACTGTCACAGTTGTCGTCGTTTCTACATCAGCCCCCTAGCTGCCTCATAAAATCATTATTCTCAGTGAGAAAAGCAGGCCATTCTCTTCAATTTCTGCAGCAGAAAGATACATTTTGTCGTCTGCTGTCCATTTCAATATTAGTGGGTCATTTTGGGTTTAAATTTGTGAATTTTCCAATTTACGGTTTACCGGGTATAATGTGTTGTTGGGAAACAGCCTTTTTGACAATCTTAATTGCTTATGTTCGGTCACATGCAATTTTAGAGTTGCGTTCATTGAAGGTAATGGAAGACTCGTTGGTCTAAACACAAGCTCTAATCGTGTGCCCTTTCAGTATAATGTTGCAAGGTTGTGATGTGCAATTCTTTGCTGCACATATTCGCACATTGAATTAAAGTAAATCATATTATTTGATAAGAGTATGGGCTTGTCGAACAGCCAGCTTTTGAATATGAGCCAAAGCTGGGGCTGTGGTGACACATGAACAAACCACATTCAAAGTGACTAGGAGTCATCAGGGTTTCTCCTTGCAGGAAAGAATGAGATTTAAAATGCAGGTACACATGATTCAGTTAAGGCTACCAGTAATGGCACCTGATTTGTCCAACCTTTTTGTTTTTACAGGAGGTACAGAATTTTTCTTTGCTCTTTTAGCATACCAGCATTTTAATTACCGCTATTTGTATCCACTTTGGTACAAAGTATATAAAATGGAACCATTCTGCTTAAGGATCTGTCCCCCAAAACTATTTGGTTTTGCTTATTTAAATGCTGGAGCACTGAGGTCAAACTGGAGCACTGAGGTCAATTGTAAAAAGCACTATAAAAATAAATTAAAATTGACTTGAACGCATTTTTTTTTTTTTTTTTTTTTTTTTTTTTTTTTCCCCC
>JAAIIK010000015.1:758289-772424 GCA_014706435.1 Silurus glanis
GGGAAACTGTTCACTGAGGTGCTAATGCTTTTGATTCAGGTGGCCCAGGCTTAATGGACCCCTGTGAGAAAAATCCAACAGATACCCTGGGGGCAATGGCGGAGCAGCAGAGAGAGGATATAACGTCTAGTGCGCAGGTAAGCAAAGTCTAATCCTCTACGTGTTATTTTGGTAACAAAGCACTGTAAAATCAAAATGCTTTTGAACTCTGACCTACATATTGAACTGAAAATAGTCCTAAGTCTAATGCACCTTGTTTTTTCGACAGTTTGCCCTGCGTCTCTTGGCATTCCGTCAGATCCATAAGGTTCTTGGCATGGACCCCTTGCCTCAGTTGAACCCGCGCTTCAACGTGAGGAACAATCGCAAGAGGAGGCGAGATAACAGCGATGGCACGGACGGATTCGAGGCCGAGGGAAAGAAGGACAAGAAGGACTTTGATGGCTTCTAAGCAAGCTTCACAGTCTCCCCCATACCTTGTTCGTTTCTGTATTCCAGTGGTGCGAAAGCTGATTTCTTGTGGGTGTATGCTCATTGCTGCTGCTCAGTAAGAATTTTCTGGCTCGTAAGAAGTCAGTTGAACATCTTGATCGCGATCGGTTAGTTTCTAGTGCACATAAATGACATACGATGGCAGCTTGGTCACCGTTAAGCTTCATTTCAACATTATTTACTAAAAAAAAAAATTTAACATGCACACTTATTTTCCAAAGCAGCAGAGTAAAAGAGCCTGTAACTGGATTTAGAGACCGATAGTTTATTGTGTTCTAATCATTTGTGTTACTAAATTGATAAGACGTTTTTTGCTTGTGCCGACCGTAATTGTCAGGTTAGTTGTACACTCCGGGAAACGTTCTTCTAGTCTGATGTTTAACATATTTCAAGATCTTGAGTTAAAATTAACTTTTAATTTAATATTCAAATAAACAGACTTAATATAAAAATATGACTGACTAATAAAACGGGTTCTGTTTGCAGCAGCTGTCAAATAATGTGTTAAATCAACCATGGGGAGTCGGAGATTCATTTGAACTCTGAAGTCATCTCGAGCTCTGTTTTTAAAGAAAAAAAAAGAAAAAGAAAAGATTACCCATACAGTAGAACTGATTTAGACTTTTGTGCATTTTAAGTAAGCGTTTATTTTTATTTTTTTTGTTTTGGGTTTTTTTTTTTTTTTCTCGTATATTTGTGTGTTTAACAGAGACATTCCTCATAACCCTAAAGCCTAAGCTAAACTGTAACCCATTCATTGTGTGTAATGAATGGTGACTGGGCATTTACTTATAAATTCGCTGCGCTAATAAAACCTGCCGGTTCCCTTCACCTAGCTATTAACGATGTACATCTTTGGCTATGTGTGAAGAAGGGGGGGAGGGGGAAAAAAAAAACCCTTTCTAATCTTTTTATGCTTAATGCAAATGAGGTGAAATCCTTTTTTTTCTCAAGCAATTTGTTTGCAAGCTTCTGTTGCTTTGCTGTAAAATGCTGATTTCTGAGAGCAGACTTGGGCCCTGTAAAAAATAAAATAAAAAAAAATAAAATAAAAAAAAATGCTTGCTGTCCCCATTTTCAGTAGTTCCTAATTCGTTTCTGTACTAGGCGACAACAGATACTTTAGAAATAACCACAGCATTTACATGCGCATGTCCCTATTTTTCCCCCCATTGTGTTTCTAGTTTTTAAAGGAAATGCCAGGCATAGAGGGAGACATTTTAAGCCTATGTTTGACACAGAGATCACTTATTTGTAATAGGCCCAAGTCTCTCTAAAATCTTGTGTTCATAGTGCTGTAATCCCTAAATCTAGAAGTGTACATATACATATAATCATATGTAGCTATGTGTAGGCTATGTTTGACCTTTAATATATGAACATATATCTAATCTTGCAATCAAGCTTCAAGAAATTGTATAATTTTATGAAAGCATGGCAGTGTTCAGACTTTTGATTTTTCTTTGTTTTATTGTTTTATCTGTTTAGATGAGCAGCTGCTTTGCTCATCACTTTTGTTTCACTATTCATTGTTTAAAAAAATCTATTCAAGGGTAAAAAGATGGGAAAGTGTTGGTTCTGTGTTTGTAATTGCAGATGTAGATTGATTCTTTCAGTAGACTGTCATCCACCATCATGGTACTACTGCATAACTATAGACAATAAAAACCTTCACTGAATTTTTTATTTTATATTTTTTTCTTCCTTTGGGATGGGGAAAAAAGTCTGTGTGCGTGCTAAATGTGTGCAGTTAGAGCTAGTAGGTCTCCCTGCCATGTACTTTCATTCACTGGGGCCTAAAATGTAGTGTCGTACAAGGGAAGGAAGGATATGTGGAGAAACGATCCTTCCTGTTTTGAATTGTTAGTGGACAGGAAGTGGCCATGTTGCATTTTCTGCATTGAAAACCATTCAGTTGTGAATTTATGGGCATGGAATACATTCTTTCAGTAATGTTTTTAATAGCAATTTCTAACTTTCTGTTCCTTTTTTATGTATAATTTGATTCTTTTTTTTAGAATGAGTGTAGAACACAAGTTTGTTGAATATCCTTTTTAAAAGAAGTGCATGTGTATATACTTTTACTCACGTAATACTATCAGTAAGAGCTGATCAAACACACTGGATCGATGGATGGTACTGCTGCTATCTAGTATATGGAAACCCATAGGACAGTTGGGACCAATTAAACAAAAGCTGATTTTATTTATTTCAATTTCAACTTGTAACACATGCTAAGTATTAACTGAAAATGGCCAATGATTGGCTGATTAGTTAAGCCACATTCCCTGGATCATTTACTTGCCAATCTCATATGCCACTTTGTCAGCACTAACCATTTCAATAATTACTCAAGTTTATAGGCACATTTATTCTGTTGCCAGGCTCCACGATTGTTTTCTTTGTGGAAAATAATATGATAATAAATCGCCGTGTTATTAAGAAGTTGCGAATTCCTTTTGAAGATGCACCTGTGGCACTGGAGACTCCTTTGAATTAATAAAAAAAAAAAATTTAAGTTTCAACTAAAATAATGCAACTCCACATTATAACATAGTGAGACAATAAAAGGAAAACAATGAATAAATGTTTCTTCCCTTATCTTAGAGACTCATGCAGAATACACATTTTGGAGGGTATAGCAGGGGAATTATTTAACGAAGAATTTCTTTTTATAATTGAACAGAATTAAAAATTTGTCATTACAGTACTGAAAAGTCCTTCAAAAATAACTAAAAAAAAATCCCATCATTGATTATTTTCTTTTGTACAATTTTGTGGTACGTGGTAGCTTAGTGGTTAAGTCATGGGTCTTCATCTGGGGATCGGCAAATAATTTGTTTTTATTTGCATAGCGCTTTTAACAAAGTTTCACAAAGTTTACATAGATATTACGGCAATAAAGAATGAACAAGATTGTTCTTAATAGTTTACAAAAGTTGTTTTACAAAAAATATTGTTAATAAAATAATGGGTAAAAACATCAAAATATTTGAAACATAATTATTTCATTAAAGTTCTATTCAGATTAAAGCTGCATTTCATGTAAATATATAATAGTGCACCTGATAGTAAAGGGAAAATGTATGAAACTGCAAATCTATTAAAATAAATGTGTAACTGTGAACACATTTTTAACTGCATATGTTTATGATGCATAAAAGATTTGAAAATATATGAAAATACACACAATGATGCATGAACAACAACATAGTTCTAATTGTCTTAATATAACGATCTTAATATGATTAGTTTATTTTAATATCAGTGCCTATGTTTGACACGTTGAAGATCCCTGGGTTAAGACATTGGACTTTGGAGCCGAAGGTCGTGAATTAAAATCACAGCCACATCAATTTAGTTTTAATTATAAAATATATCAGGTGAAAGCATTAATATGAAGCGAATTTGCTGTCTAAGCTTCTGTATTAGAAAATGAATACAACAACTTCTGACCAATCAGAATCCAGCATTTAGCCCTGCTCAGTAATAATGATAATATACAATATATATTATATTACTCTACTGTTGCATGTCAAGATGTCATTTCCAATTTCTTGGTATATGAAGGGAAGTGTTCTTGTGCGTTCGCACGCATTTGCGTGCGCGTCTCGGGGTCGAGGAAGCGGATGGGAGAAAAAAAAGATTGACGGCTCCCGTAGCCAATCAAATTGAGCGGTTGTTTTTTTTTTTTTGTTTTTTTTGTTTTTTTTTTTTTGCTGACGCACAACCCGCCCCCTAGCGGCGACGGAGAGCTCGGGCGTGGTTTACGCTCCCGCAGGCTCTCGTTCACGCGCGGAAAGAAAAAAGAACATTTCTCGCGCGGGGCTCAAAGGGACAAGCGTGAACAGCTCGCGCGTTCCCGGTCCCGCATTCCCGGTTTCCGGACGTCCGCCGCAATGCTGAGCCTGGGGAGCGGTGGAGCGAAAAGCGCCAAGCCGTCGTTCGTGTCCTACGTGACGCCCGAGGTAGTGTTGTTGTTGTTGTTGTTGTTGTTATTTGTGTTTGTGTATATTTCACATAAATAAGTTCATATGTTGATGACAGAGCGGCTTGGGCTCGAGCGCGACACCGGGTTGAACTACACACTCCAACACAACATGGAAGTGCAAACGATTACATGTCATTTCACTAATAATTTCTCTCTACGAGGAAACTGTAAAGTGTGTTTTTATTTCCAGTTATTTTACTTATTTATAAAAGTAATAAATTAAAGTAAAAAAAAAAATGTCAACCCAGTTTCTATGTAGCAGCTGTAAAAGGCGAACATTATGATTACTGCATGTGTGACTTTTTTAATAACACTTCTGAGAGAGAGAGAGAGAGAGAGAGAGAAATTAATAACTAATAAATGTGTGTGCGCGAGAGAATGTGTGTATTATGTGGTGTGTGAGAGAGAGAATAAATGTGTGTATAATATTGGTGTGAGAGAGAATGTGTATGCATTATATGTATGTGGGTTAAAAAGCAAGAGAACGTGTGTGTGTGTGTGTGTGTGTGTGTGTGTGTGTGTGTGTGTGTGACAGAAAAAGAAGGACTGTATGGAAAGAACATTTGTGAGATTATGACTGTTTATAGAGTGTGTGTGTGTGTGTGTGTGTGTGTGTGTGTGGGGTGTGGGGGTGGTATGTGGGTGTATGCAAGAAAGAGAGAGAGAGAGAGAGGTGTGTGTGTATATCTGGTGAGATATTTGTATGCATTATTTGGTTTATGAGAAAAAGCAAGAGAACTTGTGAGCGTATGCGTGTATATGTGGTGTGTGTTTGTGTGTGTGTGTGTGTGTGAGAGAGAGAGAGAGAGAAAGAAGCAGAAAGAAATGAATGCATGTATAAATGTGTGTGTGAAAGAGAATGTGAAAGAGAATGAAAGAATAAATGTATTTATAGCTGGGGTGTGTGTGTGAGACAATGTGGTGTGTGTGTGTGTGTGTGTGTGTGTGTGTGTGTGTGTGTGTGTGTGTGTGAGAGAGAGAGAGAGATGTGTGTATCTAGTGTACATGAGATAGAACTTGAGAGCGTATGGTGTGGTAAGTGTGTGTGTGTGTGTGAGAGAGAGAATGTAGCTATATCTGGTGTGTGAGCGAGTAGTGTGACAGCATATCTGGGGTGTGTGTGTGTGTGTGTGTGTGTGTGTGTGTGTGTGCGCGCGCGCGCGCGCGTGTGTGTCCTGTGACCAGACGATGCTGCAGCAGCTAAACTGAAGTCCACTTTTCTCTATAATAATCGCGTGTTGGAGAAGCAGAGGCATGTAGCAAATAGCCGACTCTTCGTGATGCTTATTGTTTTTATAGCTTGTCTTTAGCTCAGGTCTCTTGGGAGGTTCAGAGTCCACGTGATTAGCCGTTCATATAGCACATCTCAGGTTTAACGCTGTCCAACGTCCAGTGTTAAAGCATTAAAAAAATGGCTTTATGATAATACATAAAAGCCAAAGTTTGCACTCCTGTGGATTCTAGTGGAAAATGAAATGAGTGTATCCACAAGACAATTTACAATGAGGGAAAAAAAGAGGAAAGATCTGAGAGGAAATCATAAATCATCTTTAACCAGTGTTGGATGAAGTACACAAAGCATGTAGTAGAGACACAGTAGGTAAAATATGACTCCAGTAAAAGTAAAAATGCGCACGCTCGACCCTGATTGGCTGCTTTCTGCGTGATCGACCAGTTACGTTTTTATCCTCATGAATATAAAGAAATGACTGATTTTGCAAAAATGTAGTTAAGTATAAAAGTATGATATTTGACTTTGAAATGCAGTGAAGTTAAAATCTCCCCAAATGGAAACATTTCAGTAAAGTACAGATTGGACTGTCACTTTAACTGTGGACTTGCACAGCACAGTGCACTTTATACCACACGTTCACTTTAAAGACAATCACATCAACCACCTTATGTGATTACTGTTTACTGTACATAAGCATACCTCGTATCCATAAGCATACCCTGTATATACACTTTTTCCTCATATATATCTTTTATATATTTTATATTTTACATAGTTTATTCTCTTTATTTATCTGCCTTCTTTTTTCTTTGTTTTATTTCTTCTCCCCGTCCTATTCCCTCATGCCGGACAGTCGTACAAAGCATTTCACTGCATGTCGTACTCTGTATGCATGTGTATGTGACAAATAAAATTGGATTTGATTGAGATACGTTAAAAAGCTATTTAAGTACAGTAACGAATTACATTTACTACAATACTGTCTGACGCAAAACATCGACCCTTATATAAAACACTTGTATGCTGTCTTTGTAATGACAAAGTGGTATGCAAACATTTACTCACATTCCACTGGCTTTTAGTTTTATTTTGGGGTCAAACTGAGTGAGCCATATGCTTGAGAATTCAGCCGTATCCCCTCTAGAAATCTACCAAACAGGATTAATGTGTTACTAAGCCCAAGGATTCAAGTTCAAAGATTTGACAGTGGTGCAGTACTACAGATCAGGTCTCTGTTGGCTTTCTTCGGTCTGTATAATAGTTGGATTTGATCATTGGTTTCGGTCTGTTGAACTGGCTGAAGCCTATTGATGTGACATACATCAGAACCAGAAAGAGCTTTACTGGCATGTTTGCACTTTCAATGAATTTGTTTTGGTGACAGTAGTTACAGTAAAAAACAAAAAAAGCCAAATAAATAATTTATATTGCACAATAGGGAGAACATTTAACAGTTCAACTGTTCATACATGGTTTTCTTTCCAGTATGCAGACTGCCATAAATCATTGTTGTGAATTCGAGTAATAATCAGAAATACCCCTGATATCGCCACCGGCTCGCTCATTAGGGACAAACTTACACTTATAAAAGAACCATCTGATTCATTCTTTATTAGCACATTATCTGTGTAAAGCTGCTTTGAGACAATGTCCCTTGTTTAAAACACAAATACAAATAAAAATGAATTGAATTGATATGATGGTGTATGCGAGTATATCAAGTGCTACTATTTACAATATAAACGGCTTGATTTGACTCTCTCTGCACAGGAAATCAAATCTGAGAAAGAGTCACAAAAGAAAGAGAGACATCCCAACTTGCTACCAGGTAAATAAATGCAGACACACACCCCCCCCCCACACACACACACCCATCCACAGGAATTAGTGAAAAATGAGTGTTTTATGAACAAAGTGACTGCTGAATGGAATCGCCGTTCTACAGTGGTTTCATGTATTCTCCTGCCAAATCCTCAGGGGAAGTCGTGTTCTGCAGTGCAAGCCCTGTTCTCAAACACACACAGGATGACCTCTCTCAGCGGGGAATCTTCGGCACGCTCCTCTGCACTAATTTCCGCGTCTCTTTCGTCAGCGACGAGACACCGCTGGAGGAGACGGTAAGGGAGACGGCTTGCATCGTACGATTATGGTATTGGTTGTGGTGCCGTTGCTGGTCGTGATGGCGGGGTTGATGGTGGCGTCATCAGTGGTAGAGGTCCTGTCCTAAGTGTTAAGTTATTATAAGAACCAGCACAGTGTTCTTCAGCTGTGGACTGGACTATGAATTATTCGCTAGTGGGATGCCATTGAAAACATTATATAATGCATTATAGGACATTATAGAGCATGTTTTGGTAGAGGGTTAATTGTCGTAGAACGTCGTAAAAAGTTATAGAAGCCGCTTCGGTAGGAAAGTACGCAAAACGTTGTTTTTCCTTCGCAACAACCGACATCAGAAAAGAGGCTCTGCGATTGGTTAAGGTATCTAGCTAATGTTACTGTAGCATTATAGATATTATAAATTGTTCTTTAAGTCCATGCTTCACTTTAATTGGAAATATCACATTGTCCTGTTCATTTTAGGACTTTTTGCATTTAAACAGTCGGTCACTTTGCACTCTATTTATACATGTACAACTTCGAAACACACCAAACACAAATCGTTTCTCTCATGATCTTAATCAGCTAGTAAGTCAGCTAGCAGAGAATAAATCGAGAGTCGTTCTTCAGTGGTTACTTCCAGCTTAGTGGTGAAGACTGAGAAGCAGTGTTTTTGTTTTTTTTTGTTTTTTTCCTTTTCTTTTTTTTCTTCTTTTGTTTGGTTTTTGAGTGCGAAATCTTGCTGTAGACAGTCTTTAATCAGGCTCGAGTACTGTGATAATATCGTGCAGTTTTCTGAGATTTGTGGAGGTACTTTTGGTATCGGTCTTTCAGTTCATTCAAATAGACATTCGGTTACTAGACGTGTTTACTTTCATGATCTACTCAAAAGAAACATATTTTATTTTAATAATTGCTGGGGTTCAGTTATTTACACACTCAAAACGAACACACAAACTTTACATTTTTAGGGGAAAATTGGACAAAATGTTCCCCCAGTCAAAATCCTAAAACTAAAAAACCTCTACCCCTTTGAGATCAAGTTAATCCAAATTTAGTCTTAAGGTTTTTAGAAAAAATGGTCAAACATCTTTTTTTTGTTTGTTTTATATTTGTATAACTAAACCTGGATTTTCTCCTGAACATAGCCATGAAAGCTGGCGAGGTGTTAAAAAAACAACAACAACAAAACATCCACTCTACTATCAGTATGTGTCATGAGTCTTGATTTCCTGACAACTGAATTTTATGATAGAATTCTGATGCATAATTTCTCCAGTGTAATGCAGGATTAATGATCACACATTCAGTACTGTGTACACACTGAATCAGAATCAGAATTTGGCCAAGTGTGTTGACACGCACAAGGAATTTGGTTCCAGCTGTTAGTGACTCTCAAAGTACAGACATAAATAAAAACTATACATAAAAACTATACTAAACTGAATGTTGTATTATAATAACAGACACGGTGTCATTCAGGTGAAATTGCTCGAATGTGATTTTAATAATCAAAAGTTTGTGCACCTGTTTTGTGTTTATCTAATAAACCTGTTCTATATACAAAGTGAGTGTGCCAAAGAGGAACTATGTCAGGTGACTACTTTTACTTAAAGTGCCATTTCAGGAACTTGAGAGTGTGATTCATTGCCAGAGTAACTGCGGTTGGAAATGCATTCACCATTAAAGCGGACTCGCTAAACATGAAAATGCGAACATCAAAACACCACAAATGCTACATCAAGGACCGGTCTCTGTTTAAACCGCATCTGAGCCCAAACCCAACCGACCTACCCAGCATAACGTGTCGTGCGTAATAGTACTCAGTCTCAGCGCTTCGGTGTAGCTCATGTAGATATGTTTAGGTTGATCTGACACTTGGTGCAAAAGTAGGAAGTTCCGTCTTAATAGACTCATTTTGGTTTTTGCGTTCACAAACAACAATCGAGTGGTGTGAGAATGCACCCTCTGCCAAGCAGCAGGAAATGTCCATCTGTTTAAAAACAGAGAGAAAACCTTGTGCGGCGGTTCAATAAATAGTGCATTCGATCAGCTCTGTAAGCATGAACCCATTATGTCTTTGCTTTTTCTAACAGTGTGCATCCGTACAAAACAACGGCTGTTATGAGACAGAAAATCTCCACCATCAAACCTATTCATATTGAAATGTCAGCATTTGATTGTCAGTGCTGTATTTTAGTTATTCCTGTCAGAAGTTTGCTTGCACAGCTATAATGTTGTTTAATAGGGGGAAAAAAAAACGTTTTTAGGCATGGAAAAAAATAAATTGCAAAAATCGCACTTTTTTTCCCCAGTAGTTTGCAATGTCATTCATGAGAAATCTGGTCTGAAAATAGTGAAGAAAGTTTGGACTTTGGACTCAAAGTCCCAGGATGCATTGCAGCTATATGACACTGAGTTAGGGCAGAGACTCAGTGTGGCTGGTTAGCTATCTATGAGATGATGAGTGTGATGGCGTTAGTTGTAGTAGCGAAGGTTGCAGCTCAGTGGTTTAGGCACTGGACTCTGGATCATCAAGCTGCTACTGCTGGGCCCTTGAGCAAGGCCCCTAATCCTCAACTGCTCAGTTGTAAGTCGCTCTGGATGCTGTAAATGTTGTAGTATTAGCGTGAAAGTTGAAGCTTCAAAAGCTGGTCTCAGACTAAAGGACTAAAGTGCTGCTGAATCCATTTCTTTAGGTAGAAATGAAGCATTGGCAAAATCTCACCAGTGCCAGCATTGTGGGTAAATAGCTATAGACCAACACGCAGAAGAAATTGTAATAAATAAATAAATAAATTGTAATAAATAAAGTGTAAACTTCGAACACAATAAATCGTTCAGTGTGGATTTTCTTTTTTCATTGAAATATGATCGTATTGCTTTTTCTTCTTCAGACCCAACACTTCAGGAATAAGCTTTATGGAGAAAATGACATTCCTCTAATGTGTGTGGACCATGTTTACGGAGGTAGTGAAACAAACGAAAACCTGAATGTTTCTTTTATAGTTTCTATGTCAGAAGATCACAAATAACATAATATTTGCAGTGTTTTAAATCTTACGGTCTAACAGTGCATCTTTGTGATCTGTTCCACAGTTTACGATGAAAAGAGAAAGTTGATAACTGGAGGCTTCCTGGCAAATAAATATCCATCCAAATTCATCATTCACTGTAAAGACCTGCGTGTCTTCCAATTCTGTTTAACCTATACCAAAGAAGAGGATGCCAAAAAGGTAACTGTATACAACATGGACCCCAAAGTATTGGGAAACCTGACTTTTATAGCGATATACGGTTTTCCCTGAACTTTTACTACAAAGTTGGACCCACACAATTGTATAGGACGTCTTTGGATGTGATAGGTTTAAATTTCCTCTTCACTTGAACTATGAGACCCAAACCTGTTCCAGCATGTCAATGTCCCTGCGCACAAAGTGAGCTCAGTGATGTGGTTTGGAGGGCCTGCTATTGAGCTCTGACCTCAAACACTATTGAACACCTCTGGAATGAATCAAAATGCTGTCTGCATCCCAAACCTGTGGCTGAATGAACACTTAAAAATCACACTCTAAAATCTTGTTGTTTCCAGAAGAGTGGAGGTTGTTATTACAGCACTTTCAGAAAACACACATGACTCTTACGCTTAGGTGTCCACAAACTTTTGTCCATGTAGTGTCTTCTCATAGAAATAACACAGAACATGAATTCTGATTATTGACTGTTCCCACTTTTTTTTTTTTTTTTTTTTTTTTGCATTAGATTTTTCGGGGTATTGTTCATCATTGCTTGGAGCCAAAGTCCCTGAAGTGCATCTTTGCTTTTGCTTACGCTCATGCAGCAAGTCCAGGTATTAAATTTCATCTTAAATTAATATAAATCTCCATGAATTTAAACCAGATTGATCATTTTATATAGAGTTACACACACAAACATACTTAAAAAAAAATCATTTTATATTCATTCATTGCTAATAAAGTCCTATCTAAGTCTGTCAATGTCTAAATGAATATAAACATAAACCGTATGTACAATAAATAAGTAGAACAAACGAATAAAACAACAATGAATTTGTGCCTGCTCATTATTAGGAAGACAATTTCTTCTGTGTTTGTATTTTGCAGAAAAAAAAACAAAGCTTCTTTATGCTTTTAATGCAGCTGTCACATCTGACATCCCTACAACTGTGATAGGGTTTAAAATAGTCCTAGTTTCCTTCATAATATACAAATTCTCAGCCAACTGGCAGAGCAGGTGTCAGATTCCCATGTCTTTGCTAACAATGCTTAACATATGTTTAATATATAACACCATCAAGAAATAAAGGGAGGGGAAGTGCTCAAGTTCTCTCCAAATGTAATGATTCAGTTAAAGCACCTAATCAATAAGTAAGTAGGGAATTGGTAGATTAGTGGTTAAATTGTTGGATTTGAGATCGGAAAGGTTGTGAGTTCCAATCCTAGCTCCACCAAGTTGTGACTGCTAGGCTGATAAACAAGGCCCCGCTCAGTTGTATAAACGAGATAAATGTAAGTCGCTCTGGACAAGGGCTTCCGCCAATGGCGCGAGTATAATTACATGGATGCATCATTTCTGCCTTTCAGAAATGCATACAGCAGAGAAGACTGTTATGTTCGATTCATCAGCTGACTGGATGCAAGAAATGAAAAGAACCAAAGGAAACTGTAGATTAGTCACGAACAACGAGAACTTTGAACTTTCCACAAAGTAAGTCATGACTTCTCTTCTCAGATTTACAAATTGCCACCATTGGAGCTGAATACAATAGTACAGGTTTCACGGTCAATTACATTCACAATAGGATTCGCTTAATTTGCTCAAATATGTTCACATTTCTTTGTAGATTACCAAAGTACTTCATCATTCCAGCAGCTGTCACTGATGAGGATTTAGGTCAATTCCCAGGAAGCGGGTTACCAGTAAGTATTACGGTTACAGTAAGAGTAAGAGGTGGTAGCCCAGTGGATAAGGCATTTGACTTTGGATTGGAAGGTCACAAGTTTAAATCCTACTTCTGGGCTCTTAAACAAGGCCCTAAACCCTAGACTGCTCGTTTTTATGTCACTCTGGATAAGGGCGTCTGCCAAATACCGGAAATGTAAATATTTAAATAATGTGTGTATACGCACATACATACATTTAGTATCATATGTTAAGGTAGTCTGAATGCAGACTCACCAGATAAATATAGCAGAACAGTCAAAATGTACTGTAGCAGAACCAGTGCATGCAAAAAAATGGCTACAGATGAACTCAAATAAAAAACAAAAACAGGAACCATTGTCAATGTGGCTTTGCCTGGCCAATCACATTCATTTATGCAAATGATTAGGCTGAAAAAAATCACAGAAAAAAAAGTAAGAGGTTTCACCAACTTTCATAGTTATTCACCCTCTCCAGTGTGTTCAGTAAAATAATGAATAAAGTTGATGTCAAAAACAGGGGTTTGAGGACGACTATACAGGTGCATCTCAATAAATTTGATTGTCGTGGAAAAGTTCATTTATTTCAGTAATTCAACTCGAATTGTGAAACTCGCACTCAGACTGAAGTCGTTTAAGTCTTTGGTTCTTTTAATTGTGATGATTTTGTCTCACATTAAGAAAAACCCACCAATTCACTCTCTCAACAAATTATAATACTTCATAAGACCAATAAAAAAACATTTTCAGTGAATCGTTATCCTTCGGGAAAGTATGTTCATTTACTGTATATGTACTCAATACTTGGTAGAGGCTCCTTTTGCTTCAATTACTGCCTCAATTCGGCGTTGCATGGAGGTGATCAGTCTGTGGCACTGCTTTCATTGGAGCTGAACATCTTCCACATAACAGTGAAATCAAGCACAAATCAAGCTCCATGAACAGGATTTATCAAGGTCGCCGGCCAGGCCTTTTCGCTCCAGCATCAGTGCCTGACCTCACTTGTTATTGTGACTGATGAGCGAATCCCCATAGTCCCACTCCAAAAACTAGTTAAAAGCTTTCCCAGGCGAGTAACAGTTAAAGGGAGGAACTCTGTGTTAATATTGTGACCTTATAAAATATATGCATATAAGTTGTTTTTTTTTTGTTTTTTTTTTAAGCTCGTGTCATTTATGTATTCTTGTTTTTTCAGATTTGGTGCTGGTCCCACCATAGTGGCTGTGCTTTATTCAAATCCTCCTCTGTACCCACAAATCAGGAAGATGGGGTCGTGCAAGCCTATGTGGAGAGGTACACATGTTTGAACACCATAATACAGTTTCACCTTTTCCAGGGGGTTTTCCAGGGGGTTTTCCAGGGGGTTTTCCAGGGG
>JAAIIK010000015.1:786378-802855 GCA_014706435.1 Silurus glanis
GAGAGAGAGAGAGAGAGAGAGAGAGATAGAGAGAGAGAGAGAGAGATTCCCGAGTTTATGTCTGCTGACATTTGAGGCTAAGCTTTGACCTCTCCGCTGGTGGTAGAAGAAGAAGAAGAAGAAGAAAAAGAAGAAGAAGAAGAAGAAGAAGAGGGGGAAAGGGGGAAAAAGGAATAAGCAGAGATAGAGGGAAAGAAAGAATAAAATGGGAAAGAGGAAAAGGAAGAGGAAAATGAAGATGACAGTGACGAAGAAGAGGAAGAGGATGAAGGAAGAAAAGGAAAAAGGAGGGGAAAAAGAGGTAGAAGGAGAGGAAAAAGAAAATAGGAAAGAAGAACAGGAAGAAGAGGAAAAGGAACAAGACGAAAAGGAAAAAGAAGAAGACGAGGATGACGAAAAGGAGGAAGAGGTAAAGGAACAAAAGAAAAAGGAAAAAGAAGAAGAGAAAAGGAAGAAGAACAGAAAATGAATTGGAACAGGAAGAAGAGGAAGAAGAAGAGGAAAAGGGGATAAAAACTAAGATGGAGATGGAGAGGAAGAAGAAAATGGAAAAGAAGAAAAGGAAGAAGACAATGACGAAGAAGAGGAAAAGGAAGAAGCAAAGGAAGAGGAAAAGGAAGAAAAGGAAAAGGAAGAGGATGAGGTTCAAGAAAAGGAAAAGGAAGAAGAAGAAAAAGAAGAAGAAGAAGAAGAGAAAAGTAAAAAAAAAAAAAGGGAAAGGAAAAATAAGTGGGAAAGTGGAAGAAGAGAAAAATGGGATACAAATTAAGAAGTAGAGGGAGAGGAAGAAGAAAATGGGAAATAAGAAAAGGAAGAGAGGAAAAAGAAGATGATGACGAATAAGTGGAAAAGGAAGAAGCGAAAGAAGAGGAAAGGGAACAAGAAGAGGACGGAGAAGAGGAAAAGGAAGAGAAAAAGAAACAAGAAGAGGACGGAGAAGAGGAAAGGGAAGAAGACGACAAAGAAGGAGAAGAAGAAAAATGATAAATAGATGTATTTTGACTGTGGGAAGATCCAGCTGTTGGACTAACTCTAACCCTTCCTCCTGCTCCTCACTGTTACCTGAGGCTCCTTGCCACATCCACTGATGACGTCACGGGCGGCCGCCATGTTAGCTCTCCGCGAGCCGAGGCGAACTCGGTGAGGAATCAGAGCGGAATCGCGGTCTGTCCTGGAGTTCACACTGAGAGACCCGCGGCTGGGGCTGAGTATCAGCTCGGTGACGCTTTATGTATAAGATTTAACCTCAGACAGAAGTCTAGTGTGTGTGTGGTTTTCCTCTGTGCGCGGCTAACGCCATGAGCTCGTTGGCTCAGCGGAGCTCGGGCCTCGTGCAGAGGCGCACCGAGGCCTCGCGTAGCGCCGCCGCTGCCGCCGCCGACAGGGAGAAGGGCTCGGGCGGCGAGGACGATGAGCACCGCCGGGACGAGCAGGACGAGGAAGACAGCGGCGACTCCAAAGAAACCCGGCTGACCCTCATGGAGGAAGTGCTGCTGCTGGGCTTGAAGGACCGCGAGGTTAATTTACTAATTATTTCTAACAAAAAAGCGAACAATAAACCACCTGCTATAAGCAGTTACACATAACGAGTGACTTTCTGACTGAACAGGACGAACCGCCAACACTGCTTTTGTTTGTGTTGCTAGAAACTAACGCTAACTAGCCGTCGTTTCTTAGCTAGCTATGGAGGAACCGGAGGGTCTGTAAAACTCCTAAATGCAACAAATGTGCGCTTTTTCAGCACACGGAAGGTTTATTTCACGAGTTAATCGTTTTCTGACAGTTTCAGTAGTGTGTGTCGAGGGCAAACTTCGTAGTTGAGAGACCTAGCTGACATTAGCTTAGTCGTATTAGCAGTCAGCTGTTGTAACTCCTTCACCATCATCAGAACTAGCGCTCACTTCCCTGATCCTCCTCATCCTGCATGTCTGCCTTGTGGACTCCCTTCTGCTTATATTTCCAAAACCATCCATTTCCTGGAGGTTTATCTTCTTCTTTACCTCCCTGGTTTGTTTGTTGTGCACCTTTTTCCTGATTACACCTGGAAAAACTATAAAGATATCAGGCATTTTTACATGTTTACTTACACCACCAACTTCCCCCTAAACATTTTATCAACAGAAAGTTTGTATACCTTTTTAAGTTTTAGTTTATATATATATATATATATATATATATATATACCAATAAATGTGGCGTCTGAGCGGTTAAAGACATTCAAAGTAGGATCAGAAGGTCGTATCGTCAACCAAGTGGCTCCCGTTGGGCCCTTGAGCAAGGCCCTTAACCCTCGCCTGCGCTCTGCTCAGTGCATAAACATGATTATTGCAAGTCTCTCTAGATATTTGTTTACTCCTGTAATCAAGTTAGAGATTTTTTTTTGTTACTCCGCAATATAATACAGACCCTGGTCTTGGGTTTTACGTGCACTCTGAGATCCACTAATATATTCTCACATCATTCAAATAATGATCTTGAAATAAACAGCCGCCATGAATGAGCACAAGACTGTCCTCCAGGTTATGATAAGGTGGTGGCGAGGGGGATGTTGCTAAGATAACTAAGATAAACACTTGTGTAGGGCTGAAACGATTCCTCCAGTAACTCCAAGTCCCCCATACAGCCTTGCGTGGTAAACAATAATCTGATCACTTTACAGGTGCGATTGCGCAATTAAGTCAACAGCGTCCTGGCCGGTGGCCCGGTCCGATTCAGAGAATTTGGATCTGTTTAAGTGTTTAGAGTATGTAGCAATCAGGAGAGAGTACACAAGTTAAACATTGATGCAGGACCCCTTTTTTTTTTTTTTTTTTAAACTGTTGTCTTCTGCCTATATTAAGAGTGACAGAACAAATCACTATCACTTTACATTAATTACAGTATAATAAGTCTGCAATGTGCTGAATAACATTTCAGTCATTTATCAGTGTATATCCTGGTAGAGATATGTTCACACTGGCAGTCACACCGAACATCCATTTTCTTTGTGTGCACACAAGAAGTCAGAGTGGCCTTCAGAACAACACAGTAAAGCAACAAATATTGGACTTGAATGATTTCTCAGAATCCTTATACACCATGTGTTTTCTCATTCCCCCAGGTTTAGTTCTTACCCGCTTTCAGGCTGTCGTATTCAACCTCTAAATGCACGTAGAGAGTTTACAAAGAAAAATAAAGCTGTGAAGAAAACAGTAAAGGTCACTGGTGTCTCTGGAGAGTGTTTGTGCAAAGTGCTAGTACAGGGAGCGCGTGCTGGTAATATAGAATTAATTTTAGAGGTAGATCTATTGGATTTTATATTATATTGTGTGCTGCTGTTTTGTGTGAATTGTGTGATTTTGGCCAGAAATCACCAGAGCTGGTTCATTTGGTACTTTCCCTTAGTTTCAGACTGTACATTCCCTCGGGTTCAGATGGCACACGCCTTCAGGTTCAGATGGTACTTTTGACTTCAGGTTTGGATGGTATGTACCCTCAGGTTCAGTTGGTGCATGCCATCAGTTGACAACAGTAGCATTCCTTCCATGCCCAAGAGCCAAACTAAGAACGAATCTTTGGCGAGCAAATAGTTCCAGCAGAATTTCATGATTAATTCGAATGAACATTTTAATGTCATTTTCACAATCTTCTAATTAAGCCGAAATAAACAGGCAGCACTTTGCTACGGTCTGAGCTCATAGCAATGATCGACTACAAATTTAAAGATATGAAATTGTACACGTTTTTAAAAGTTTGAACAAGTTTATATAAAATGTAATCTATTGCATCTAAGTGATAATTTGACATTTGGCACCGTGACAGTTTTTTATTTTGATATTTGGATTTTTTTGGGTAGGGAAATAGACGGTCCATTTCTTTTGTTAGCTTGGCAACTAACTTGAATTAGTATTGTTTGGTTTCGTCAATATTTGCCAAACAAAAGTTTCTCTGCTGATCTAAAGCTAATATGCAATATAACTTATTTAAAGTTTATTTTTGGTTATTTTCTCATGCAGAAACATGCTGATTTTATGTGAATTTGTTGAAATCACCATGCTGATTTTACATCATAGGTTTTTTTTTTCTTTTTCCAACGTTGACCATTGTGTACAGAGTTGTGTAACTTGTCACATTCCTTTTGAGCTCTGTTTTGATGTTAGACAACAGGTGAAATTGTATGTTGTTTAAATGAGAAGAAAAGAACAAATGTATTGAAGGTTGGTCTGGTTGATCAGACACATCAGTTAGTGTATATGTGAAGCATTTTTTAGTTACCCAGATGCTTTATATCTCCCTACGCACAGGGCTGCTTTCACACTGTGTTAGTCTTAAAATAATAAAATAAAAACCCGGGGTCTTGCCATTGCTGAGTATAGTGTCTCACATGACGTGCACACTGTAACAGGATGTCTTAGGCATCATATATGATAGTGTCCCCTGTTTACTACACAAGGCCAGCTCTTTTTGAAGAGGTTGTGTTCAGTTTTGTATCTTTTACAGCTAAATTCTCTCAATCAGAAAGTCAGCCAACAGCGTTTTGACTTTTTGCCAAAGACAATTTGCTAGAGCAAAAGGACTATGGCCATAATGTAGTGGGAATTTGTCACCTGTGATATGTTTCCCTGCGTACAGGTCCTATTTGTTAATATTTACCATGTACCAGAAAATGTGGCAGACACACTAGTCTGTAAAAGCCGAGCTGAATACTTATAAATCCATGTACAGTAGGGCGTCAGGAGGTTGGCCGATTTAATGAAAGACACAAAAGGTGCAATGAAATTGCTCAACGATACTGAACAAGTCTTTCCAGTTATCCCACGGATCAGTAACTTTACCCAGGTTTTTGCTCATTTTGCTGGTCAGATTAGCTGTGCTTTAGTGTCCTCTAAGTGGAATATATTATGTAGGATTTTAATCTGTGTCTAATATATAAAAATATAAAAGGTAGTATGGGTAGATCGCATCCCATTCAAAAAAAAAAAAAAAAAAAAAAACATCCGACATTATTCAGTGCAAGCCATTTGAGTATATATTTACTATACTTTAAATAAATATATTTAGCATTTTTAATGTAGGTGAGGTTCCCTGGTGGTCTAGTGGTTAGGATGCGGCGCTCTCACCGCTGCGGCCCGGGTTCGATCCCCGGTCAGGGAACCAACCCCAGCCACTTTCAGTGCCGGTCCCAAGCCCGGATAAATTGGGGAGGGTTGCGTTAGGAAGGGCATCCAGCGTAAAAACGTGCCAAATCTAACATGCGGAGGATCAGCTGTGGCGACCCCTAATGGGAGAAGCCGAAAGAAAGTAATGTAGGTAGATCATTCAGCTCTGGACTTGACTAACAATTGTGCAGGGATGTTCCTCAGTCTTGTTTAGTCTTAAAATCTATGTTTAAGGGAGTGTCCTAAAACATATAAGACTGGGCTACGAAGAGAACAATGCATTTATGATCAACTGTCAATCTGCTGAGGTTCCAAATTGCAGATCAGAAATTAAATGTTTTTTATTAATAAAAGAATAGTAAGTATATAGAAAG
Organism: Silurus glanis; assembly: GCA_014706435.1. Classification (NCBI taxonomy): domain Eukaryota; kingdom Metazoa; phylum Chordata; class Actinopteri; order Siluriformes; family Siluridae; genus Silurus; species Silurus glanis. The sequence goes on from JAAIIK010000015.1 coordinate 791,891, forward strand.
TATATGATGCATGCTTCGTGATTATAGCTCATCAGAGTCTTTCAGGAAATGCTGCACTGTGTGGCCGACACCTGACCACCACATCTGCGTATGGTTTCTTTCCCAAACTGTAGCTGTATTAGATGCCTTTGTTTACTGTGGAATTTAAATATCTCTAAACTGGATCTTGACTGAGGCATAAACCAAATGCCTACATGGTCTATAAAGACATTGATTGACACTGTTGGAGAGAAAGTACTCAAGTGCCTTACACAGACCCCTTACATTACTCCCCACTGAACAGTCATACGAGTCCACTAATGCTTTTGTGGAGAATGAGCACAAATCCCCACAGCCACCCCAATATAAAAAGTGGAAAGCCTTTCGAGCAGAGTGTCAGTTACTATAACGCTAAAGGAGACTAAAGTGTAAAGTTCAACAAGCATACAAGGGTGTGATGGTCCGAACTTTTGACCTTACAATGCATGTCTGTAGTTCCATGAACCGAATAGTTACCTTGTTTTTTTTTTTACCTTATTCTTTTTTTTTTTTAATACCCTTAATTACGTGAATGAAAGAATATTGATGTAACATATCAACTTGGAGTCAAGGAATCTTAACTTTCTGTGACCTCATAAGAAGTGTAGAGTTTAGTCTTTAAATGTTTTGCATGGGGAAAAAATGTTTGTAAACTGTAATTGTTTATTTTTCGCGTACTATTGATTTACTGTACGCCGGTCTCTCATCCCAGGGATACACTTCTTTCTGGAATGACTGCATATCCTCAGGGCTGCGTGGCTGCATGCTCATTGAGCTCGCCTTGCGAGGGAGATTACAGCTGGAGGCTTGTGGCATGAGGAGAAAAAGTCTTCTGGCCAGAAAGGTAGGATTCGTGGGCTGAATTTAGCTTTTTAATCATGACTACATTGTCTTGGCTTATATTGGTGGTCTGATAAGTACAGCTTAATCCTTCCATTCTCAATTATTTTAATAAACAGGCAGAATAATGACAGTTGAGTCTGTTTTTGTATGGAGTTTGCAAAAAAAAATGTCTTGAATTAAACATAGCTGGGTTTTTAGGAGAAAAATGACTGCAATATAGAGCACTATCACAAGGGGGTGCTCTTTGTTCTTTTTTTTTTCTTTTTTTTTTGTTAGAGGCTATTCATTGTTAATTAGAGCTTCTGCAATTATTAGTTATTGATTTTTTATTATTTATTATGATTTATTATCATGAAACCCGAGTGCATATTTTCGTGTTGTTGGAATGGAAGTATAAAATCTGGCACCTTTCGTTAACAGGTTATTTGTAAATCTGATGCTCCGACTGGTGATGTACTCCTGGATGAAGCTCTGAAACACATTAAAGAGACTCAGCCGCCAGAGACCGTACAGAGCTGGATCGAGCTCCTTAGTGGTAAGGATTTAGAAAGTGTCATATTTTTCACTTGTAATTATGTAATGCACAGCCGTCTGTTCTTTATTCAACTCTTTGTGTGGGCTGGGATGAAGTGCAGCTTTGAAAAGTCTGGATCTCATTTTCAATGAATATAAATATTTGAATTACTTAGAAATATGTATTATGCAGTTTGCAGTTCAGGTCGTTTAACATCACGTGTTTGCATTTGTCAGGTGCTGAAACTTCAGGTCATTACAAATCATCACTGATAACATATGCATAAAGTGAGCATTATAAGAAAATGTATGTTTAAACAAAGAAAACAAAGATGGCAGTATTTACATTCTATTTCATGCAGCCATTGCTCTTTATCTTAAAAACTGTAATGATTAACTGAAATGATTAACTTCAGTAATTAGAATACAAAAATGAATTGAGGCAAATTATTTGCCTCGATGCTTCGTTTAGTCCGTTTAACAACACATGGAGCATTGTGTTCACCCACGGACCATTATAACTGACGCACCAACCGCTAAACTCTGGACCGCTCTGGGGTCTCCTTTAAAAACTAGGCGTACGCACAAAACGGGACTGGAAGCGTTTGCGCCACTTTCCACGCGAAGGTTGTGCATGCTATCTTTGTGTGTGTGTGTATATATATATATATATATATATATATATATATATATATATATATATGCATGCTTATGCAGGATTCAGAGTTTGCAGGTCCACACATAAATCACAAACCTTTGCGCAGAAAGTGGCATACGCACCTTTTCAGGCTCGTTTTGTGCGTACGCCATGTTTATAAATGAGACCGCTGGAAATTTAAACACAGAAGATGCTGCAGAATGAAAAATGGAGGAACGGAGAGAAAACAGCGAGGGGTGAGGAGAAGATTCAGGCCAAAGAACAAGACAAAGTTTCCAAAGTTTGGGATCATTTCAAACTAAAGCAAAAAAAAACACAGTACCTTGCGTTTATTTTTAAAGTAATTTCAAAGATTTTTATTCATATATTTTTATTTGCATTTTGATGTAATATGGCAGTTGAATGCACTAAATGCATCAAAATGTAAATTTTTCTAAAAAGTAAACAAATGACTTTTTAAGAGACCTGCTTTATTTTCTCTTTTATATTTAGTATTGCTCTTTAATGAAGAAAAAGTACTGCCCATCTGAGTACTTGAATGTCCAGTGGGTCACTTAGTTTACTGTGGATCTCAGCAAAAGTTATAGTTTTTCTCCGATTCTACAACTAATGAAACTGCTATCTTTCGAAGGTGAGACATGGAACCCCCTGAAGCTTCACTACCAGCTACGGAATGTGCGAGAACGTCTCGCCAAGAACCTGGTGGAGAAGGGCGTGCTTACCACAGAGAAGCAGAACTTCCTGCTGTTCGACATGACGACACACCCGCTCACCAACAACAACATCAAGCAGCGCCTCATCAAGAAGGTACAAGAGGCCGTGCTGGACAAGTGGGTGAACGACCCGCAGCGCATGGACAAGCGTCTGCTGGCGCTCATCTTCCTGGCTCATTCGTCCGACGTGCTGGAAAACGCGTTCGCGCCGCTGCTGGACGAGCAGTACGACCTGGCCATGAAGAGGGTGCGGCAGCTGCTTGACCTCGAGCCCGAGGGAGAGAGCATGAAGGGTAACGCCAACGAGCTGCTCTGGGCCGTCGTGGCTGCCTTCACCAAATGAGGATTTACACCTGTAAAGCACTAAAGTCGAACATTTGACTGGTTACTGAAAAAAAAAGAAGAAAAAAAAAAACCAGGCAGAAAGGGTTATATCTGAAATGAACGATAACTCTCAACAGAGCTGTCTCAGTCTCACACACATCCCACCCCGTACTCCTCTTTAATTGCCGATAACTCGCTTCCCGTCTATGTTCTATACACAGCCTTGATTCGGCCGGAGGAAAGCATGCCTGTCTTTTCCTCTTCTCCTTTCATTCTTATTTTGTCCAGTTAAATGCATGAGGGGTATTTTCTTCTAGGACTGTCTGTCTGAACATACCGCAGGAACAATCAATACCCTTTGCATAACTGGACAATTGGGCTTTTTCTCCCCCTTTTTTCCCCCCTAAATAATCTGCCTCTAAGGTAATATGGGTTTACTTTCCTATGGATTCAAGTACAAAAATTACAGACCAGAAAGTGAGTAACTACCCCCCCCCCCCTTTAGAGCAACGTTACAGTTTGAATGTTTTCCTGAGGTTTTGATCGAAATGTGTGCACTCAATAGGAATGATTTATATAAGAACTGGAGAGTTTGGGTCTGTGATGTATGGAAAAAGCCTCTGTGTTTCAGATTACTATTCTCTACCAGACTCCGCGGTCTTGGTTCGAAGATTGTGGCGCTCCAGTGAAACCACAAGATTATTAATCACCAAATACTCCCATTGGGGCATAGATTAGCTCCAGACCTGTAGTGTTACATCAGTGTAATGGCTCTTGGAGTTTTTAGGGGGTTTGTTTTTAAGGTTTTTCTTTTTTTTTTTTCGACCGAGCAAAACCACGTTTGATAATTAAGTCGGCTCACGGTGACGCTACCCCTTAGCACGCCAGTGTATCCAACTTTAGTTAGACACGATGGAACTTGTGGAGGCGGAGTGATGTTCAAAGATTGTGGATGTTCCCAGGGAAAACTAGAAAAAGGTTTATATTTTTCAATGTTCTGAACCTCACTAATATTTCGAGCGCTACCTCTCGGACCTCTCACACTTCCCCCTCGGTTTTTTTAACTGCCTCTCACTGGCTTGGTCACTTTAGCATCATTAGTCCACAGTTTTCTCATCCATACATGAAAACCACCACTTTTATGTGCCTAATCTCGGTTACAGGACTCGTAACCTCCATGTTATAACACGTACTGTAGCTATTCCTTGACATGACATTCATGAACAACTGAGCGAATCGCTTTTAAAATCCTAGACTTCTCCATAATCTTAAACTTTATGTGTAAGGGAAATGTGATTTAGGCTTTACTTTTTCTTTCCTGTTCTCTGCCTACACCGTATGAGGGGATTGTTTCATTTTGCTACCTTCCTCTCTGTAGAGTACTTTTAACATGTTACTGTCTTCCTTTAGACAGGAGCCCGAGCTACCCACTAAATCCAAACTATATATATATATTTATTTTTATTGTATGGTCAGAAAGAGGGGTTTATAATCAAGTATGCAAGGGAAAGTTTGATGCCGTTTTCAACATTGCGGGATGGCCGATGAGTTTGCTACTTTTCCCCAGTTTTCACGTTTATGTATTCCTCTCTTACAAACTGAATCACAAATAATAAAATAAAAACTCAAATGACTGTTTTTGATCAAGACTCGGATTTATGCTTTACATGGCTTGTTGTAAATGTCATATTTAAATCTATTGCGTTTGTGTTTGGTTTTAGAGATGAGAAGGTGACAGATTGCACAGAGGCTCGACAACACATTCCAGCTAAATTTCTAGATTTCTTTTCGTCAGCTAATCCATTAAGCATCTATATTCCAAAATAATGTTGTTGTTTTTTTGTCCTATTTTGAACTTTGCTTTTAATTTGAACTGAGGATGCCTTTGATCAGACATTTGCTGTTGAACTTCATGTTTTCTTACGTTTTTAATTACCGCTGCCAAATTATTATTTTTTTTGTTTTTTAAATACTCGATTTTAAAGCAATAATTTACGTGCTCGCTTGTGCTTCGTTCATAATCCGTTATGATTAACGCTTACCTTGCAGTACTTCCTATACCTATATGTAGCGAATACTTTTTGGGCAAAGAAAATCGAAATCGTGTAGCTTTAGAGCCCACAATGAAGGGGATCCGTATGTGTACACTTTCCTGTTACCAAATAAATGAAGGTATTGGGAGTGCCTCAAAAACTCACTCATCTGTCATTCATTTTTGTGTGTGTGTGTATGTGCATGTTCTGTTCTTTTCTTTTCTTTTTGAACACACACACTTATGACCCTCATGAGTTTGCCACAAATGTCCATTGTACATCGTTTCTCCCAGTGTTTTCTAATAGTAATCATGTCAAGCTTTGTCGTGTTCGATCTGTTGTTCGTGTCTCTTTGCTTGAATGCAAGAACATGAACAATGCTGCAGTGGGCTGCTCTGCTGTAATCATGGTTCTGTCTTTTGCATCTATTAGTAAAAGGAATAAAACATGCCGTTCTAGAGATTTAATCCAGGATTTGGTTATATTTTTATGTTCTTATTGGAAAAAGGAAGGGAAAAAATGCCAAGAATTACAATAGATATTGTGAAATGTCAGATAGAATTGAGTTGCTATAATTGTAGCAGCTTTGAACTCCATATCTTTAGCAGCTCCTCAAATTATTATTTTTTTAAATAATCATTAAAAAGAAATACTTGTTTACTGAGCAACAGCAAACCACAAAGCCCTGACGTCTTCGCAAAACTTACAGCTGTTACAGCTTCCCAAACAAAATGACATGCTATTATACAGATGGTCCCCGAGATACGATGGTTCGACTTAAGTTTTTTTCGCTCTTACGATGACGAGAGCGATACTACAAAATTGTAGAGATTTCAAATTCCTCGCAACAGGCTACAGTGTACGATGTCGTATCTCCCGCTAGCCGACAGAGTCAAGTTGTTCGGTTCCAAACGGTTTCAATTTTAGTGATAAAAGCGTGTCTTTCAAGATCCAAGGATGTCTCCTGCTGGTAGTGGAAAAAAAAGAAGAGGAAAGAAATCAGTTTAGAGCATAAAATGAAAAAGATAAATCAGGCTGTCACTGTCGCAGTCATAGCACCATCTTCGACCTACGATATCTTTGACTTACGATGGGGTCGTCGTAACATAGCTCGACCTGTACCTATCTGTATTCTTTTATTTTGAGTGTCTACACATTAATATAAATGTGTGTCTATTATCTGAGCTGCTTTTATGAAAAAAAAAAAATTTCATCTTCCAACCAATCAGAATCGAGAATTATTTTTTGCTGAATCAGCTAAAGCAGTTCTACCTTCCACTTTAATTACTGAGCCTCATTACAGTTTCCTCTGCGCCACTTCTACGGAGCCATGTCACACCTGGAAGCTGTTATTGTTTCTAAACAAGCACGTGATCCTCGCACGTTTTTAGCTTGCGGCTGTGCTCGTAACCGATCGCACATGCTGCGTGTTCTAGGGATCGTTCAAGGTCAGCGGCTGGTCCCAGATCACCACCAACTCGGCGATGTCGCCTGAATTATGGTTGGGTTTCGGTTTATAGTCAATTAGTGAGATGACTTGAATGCAGTTGAAGGCAAGGGTTAAAGGTGGGATTAAATAGAGTTTGGTTGGAAGATCAAAAGATAACAAGATGCTCTACTACATAACCTTGGACGCTATAAAGAACTGCACTTCCCAAAACAGTTCCCAAATCTCACCTGTGTGTCTGTGGAAAATTTCATTTTGTAGATTTGTACCTCAGAGCTGCTTGTTACGGCTTTTTACAGCACTGACTATCTGCTCACACTGAACATCGTTTCAAGACAAAAAAAATTTTCTCATTTGATAAATAACAAGACGTTTCATCCAGGAAAAAAGAAATGGATTCCCTTTCCTGTTAGGCATCTCTTGTGGTTCATTGTCATATTGTGTTTGGGAGTTTTTTCTTACCACTGTCACCCTTGTGTTTTTTGATGCGGAAATCCCTAAGGCTGCTTTGTGACAATGGAAGTGCTTTACAAAATAAAATTGAATAGAATTCGCCAGAAATGCTTCGGTTTTAGCTTCACTTTCGGATGTTGCTGATTTATTCCACATACAGCTATCAGGCATAACATTGTGACCACCTGCCTAATATTGTGTTGGTTCCATCTTTTTCTGCCAAAACAGTTCTGACCCATCGAGCATTAACAGCATTAACCTCTTCAGCAGTTTGAGCTACAGGAGCTCGTCTGTTGGATCGGACCACACGGACCACCCAGGGCCCTGTCGCCGGGTTCACCACTGTTCCTTCCTTGGACCACTTTTGATACACACTGACCACTGCAGACCGAGAACATCCCACAAGAGCAGCAGTTTTAGAGATGATCCAGTCGTCTAGACATCACAATTTGGCCCTCGTCAAACTCGCTCAAATCCTTACGCTCACCCATTTTTCCTGCTTCTAACACGTCAACTTTGAGGACAAAATGTTCACTTGCTGCCTAATAAATTCCACCCACTAACAGGTGCCATTATGAGATAATCAGTGTTGTTTACTTCACCTGTCATAATGTCACAACATTTGCTTTTTCGTCTCCACACATTATAGACAAAAGTTTGTTGGAAACTACATCGAACTTCTTGAAGTGAATCAGATTCAATTCGTTTTCAGGTCGAGGTAAAGATTCAGTGCCGCACCGGAGGTTTCTAAAGACTACCTTATTGAGACTATAGATCAGATTGGACCACTTGTTTTTGAATTGTTAAATGTGAAAAACTTGGTGGCCTGCAAAAGACTAGTGTCTCATCCTATATTCCATTCCTGGGTTAGGCTCAGTTCACAGCGATCCCTGTCCAAGTCTTGGGTCCAATATACATTTTTATTTCAGCGCTTCTAAGACCCATTATTTAATGCTCATTTACTGACCATGTTTGAAGTTTTCAGCTATATGATCTGTGTATCAAATACTTAACTATAAATACTAAATGATAACTTAAATACAGGCCTTCTAATTTACATGTACATTTCCCCCGAGCGACTAACAATGATCTCATTTCCACAACTGAACAGTTAAAGATTCAGGGCCTTGCTCACAGGCCCAGCATTGGCAACTTAGTCTAGACGACTGGGTCAGAGCATCTCCAAAACTGCAGCTCTTGTGGGATGTTCCTGGTCTGCAGTGGTCAGAATCCACCAAAAGTGCTCCAAGGAACAGTGGTGAACCGGCGACAGGGTCGTGGGCGGCCAAAGCTCATTGATGCATGTGTAGAGTGAAGGCTGGTCTGTGTGGTCCGATCCAACAGACGATCTACTGATAGAAAGGTGTCAGAATACACAATGCATCACAGATGTTGCATATGGGTCTGCCTAGCCACAGACTAGTCAATATTAGGCAGGTGGTCATAATGTTATGCCTGATTGGTGTATATATGTACAGTCTATTGGATATTCATGTGTCTGAGTGTTTGCACTGTTGTCTGCTGCTGGATCAGGTTAAATCTTGAACTCTGCCCAGTCACAATGAGAAAGATTAGCAATAAAAAAAAAGTTGCTTTTGACTTTAAATTATTTTGTAGATTTAATATGCACAACTGTACTTGTCTAAACCTGGACTGTCCAAAAGTTCATAGTTTTTGTGTAGTCTGCAGCTACCACCAGAAATGATTTAACATTAATGAGGATTAAATGATGGTCTCTTCTATAACACAGTACATCTAAATACTAAATATTCATTCATTCATCTTCTCCCGCTTATCCAGGGATCGGGCTGTCAAGGCCCCCGCCTTTCGACTGCTGCCCAATCCTCTCAGCACCGGTCCCTCACGGTCCCTCCTGCAGGTGGTGAGCCCACGGGAAGGCGGCCCCACGTCACTCCGACGTCACGGTCCTTGATTTATTTTTCTCGTAAGGGTCCCCTGGAGCATAGAGGGTTAAGGGCCTTGCTCAAGGGCCCAAGAGTGGCAGCTTGGCGATACCGGGGCTTGAACCCCAGACCTTCCGAATACTAAATATATGTATGTATATTAATGTCTTGATATTTAATACATTATCATTTCTACAACTTTTAGCTATGCAGATGCAGTGCAGATGCTCAGTATCATCTCAAACTAATCATAAACAGATTGTGGTTATATAACAAAGGAAGATGTGCATAGCAATTTACAGATTCTCAGTAACCAGCTGAGAGATGCCGGAAAGGAAATGAATGCTTATATGTGTTTAAAACATAAATATTAGGAACTTACTTGTCTCTCGGAATGTTCCACAACATTGAATGTTTGTTACCAAGTGTTTTGTCATCATTAAGAATTCAGAATATATAAATATACCACAGTTTTTGTGATAAAAAGTGAATGACTGCATGCGCTAATGTGCTTTATTTCTATCACGGGGTATAATTATATGGCATCAGTATAACGACCAAAATTTCAAGGGCTTGAACAAAAATAAGTATCAGGAAGAGTTTGTTCTTCCTGAAGAAGCCTGGTCTATTCTACAAGGCCCAACATGATCAACCGAACATCTGCTCTGCAGATGGCTCTGAACACTGTGTTTGAGTGGAATGAAAAGGAGGATGAGGTGTTAAGTTTACCTCTACACTGTTCACAAATGACTCATAGTTCTGTTTATTGTACCGATTTAAAAAAAATAGGGCTTGAACGTGAAAAGAAAAGAGCTTTGTGACACGTTATGGCAAGTTGGGTTTAAAAAAGAAGCCAAAAGAGAATGAGAAAATGGAGTGAAGGTAAAGAGCAGCAGAATTACAAGCCCCATGTTTCACCAGGTGAGATGAGGAAAGTAGCCATCTCTTGTATCTGCTATTTGAAATCTAGACGGTTCTAAATCGTTCGTGCACTTCAGAAGCGCATTGCCATTGATCATTTGATAAATTCTGAATAGAAAGGTGTCTGTCCTGAAATGTTAAACTCTTCACGCCACTTATTTTGACATAGAAAAACATCGATGGTTAAATATATTGTGGCAGTTTTTTTAAAGTGAAGCAAAATGATTTGAAGACAATTCCAGACCTGGTCACTCACCCAGACCCACCATCAAGACTAAGGTTCAGTACTGAGTACTGAGTAACTGTGCAACAGCCTGAAGCTGCAACATTGTCTCTCAAGTTGATTTGACTTCCTCTAAACTAAAAGCACATAAGTAAGTAGCTTCCTAATTGAAGCCATCTGGGTTCATGGCTGTGCATCTCATTCATAGTATGACTTGTTCAGTCGTGCACAGGACACTTTCATTCAAGATGATCTATTTTCCATAACTGGAAGCAATTTCAACTGCTCTGATTAAGAGGACTGCATATATTTGTAACACAGCTTTCCAACTGAATGTTTGGTTTTTGGTCATCTGAATAATGAAATAGTGACTTTTTATTGTTTCATAAAAGTTCGATTTTGACTATGCATAACAAATAAGCATATCTGGTAGAAGCACTTTTCTATTTGTAAAAATACATACCAGTCAGTTTCCTCATGTCTGGGCAGATCTGAATAGCAGGAATTTCCACAAAGATCTCATTAAAAATGTTGCCTGCAGGAAGATATCAACGACTCTACCAAATACCACAGTCTTTTACAAAACAGTTCAACTGCGTCACAGCAACGTGATCAGATGTGCATCCTTTTTACCTTTACTGAACATGCGTCCGGTGATGTCGTTGCATCACGGCTCCAGGGTTCCCAGTTCAATCTTAAACTCTGGTTACTGTCTTTGCAGAGGTTTAATTGTTCTCTTTGTGTCAGTGGGGGTTCTCTGGGGGTTCCTCAATGTCCTTCTACCTCCCAAAACCCTTTATGTAGGTGGATTGCCTGTGCTAAATAACACATAGTTGTGAACATGCATGTTGACCTGTGATGGAAATCACATCACATCACATCACATCACATCACATCACATCACATCACATCACA
>JAAIIK010000015.1:804766-825182 GCA_014706435.1 Silurus glanis
GTGTGTGTGTGTGTGTGTGTGTGTGTGTGAGCTGGAGCTCGGTTCCTCTGACACTCGGCCATGGATTAACGGTAAACAGTGATGTGGGAAAGACTGCTTTTGTTTCTCACTGGGAGTCTCATTCACTATGTAACACTGTTTTTTTCTTACACCTAAGTTTTTGTTTTTATTATTCAAAATTCACAATTATATATGATTTTAGTAAAGTAGTTTGAATGCAGAACTTATTGGGGAGAAGCTTCAGGGTTTTTAAAGCCCCATCTTGGGAATTATCACATGGTTTGGTGAAGTCTGTATTTGATAACCCCTGGTGGGCCAAAGACAATGGTTTGACAAAGTGTCTTGCTGAGAAGAAGCCCCAGGCTGGTCAGAGCTTCTTGTTAGACAGAAGCACCATGGTCGGTCAATTCTCATGTTAGATCTTTGTTTAGTAAAGTTACACCATGGGAAGAAGCCCCTGTTTCAAGGGAAAGCCCTGTTTTTGACAGAAGACCCTGAACGGACAAAGTTTTATGTTAGTCAAAATCCCATAATTCGCCGAAGCTCCAAATAGTTTAGAAGCTCCTGATGGTCTATATTTAGAAAACAAAAAAGTCTCATGGTGTAGGCATAAAGCAAGCCTTGATTGGTCAAAACTCCATGTAGTGCAGAACAACTGGTTTGCTCAAAGTTCTTTGGTAAGCAAAAGTCCTAAAACAGAAGCTCTGACAAAAACACCTGGTTGGAAAAATCTTTTTTGGGCGGGACATTCTAGTTAGGCTTCATGCTGGAAGAAAGACAACAGAGCTCAGCGACCCTTCGTGGGACATGGATTCACGGTAAACAGTGATGCGGGAAAGACTGCTGCAGCTTTTGTTTCTCGCTGGGATTCTCATTCAGAGTGTAACACCAGCTCTCGGATTTGTATTCAAAATTCACAATCGTTTATATGTCTCATATATGTCTCATGTAATGCTTTATGTTGGACAGGACACCATGGTAGAGCAAAGCTCAGCATCCTTAAATTGGGCCATGTTTAATGTTTTGCAGGACAATCTTGTTAGGCTGAATGTTGGACAGAAGACCCTGGTAGAGCAGAGCTCAGTGTCCTTGAATTCGGCTATGTCTTATGTTGTGCTTCATGTTGGGTAACGTGTAGGATAGAAGACCTTGTTTGGGCAAAACCTCATGTTACCTTACAGAAGCCCTGGGATGGACACAAGCCAATGATTTTCTCCCCAAGATTTTACCACCTTTAAACACACCGTTTATGATTCAGTAATTTGCCTTAAAGAATTCTGGTCAGTGATTACCCCAAACTATTCAGCATTAATGTGAAACTCACGGGAAACGTATGCAGTAATGAGAGTGAGGAATGCAAGGCTTAAACACACGGCCAGGTTTTCGGGAGCTGAGGGTTAAGCCCGTACCATACACACACACACACACACACACACACACACACACACACACACACACACACACACACACACACACGCGCGCACACACACTACGAAACGAGCTTGTCTATTCTACTCATGCAAACGAAATCTTTTCAGCTTTAGCTTACCATCCGTTACAGTAAACAGACTTGTGTAAACTTTATTTTATCTTCCCTGCATCGTTTTCAAGCACTTTATTCGACAAGACTGCAGCTTCCATTGGCACAGAGAGGGAATGTTTAGAGACTGGACATGTTTGGGGGGAAAAAAAGTGATTTGCGAGTTCTGAAGATAAAAACAGTAAGGCAGAAGAAAATCAGCAGCAGGCTGGAGGGGTAAGAGTGGTATCTGGGATGCTTCCCAAAAGAACTTGGCACTGCACGTGATTTGAAGGATCCTTACTGATTGTTTGAATGACAGCAGGAGAACGGTTAGTCTTCAGCTCTTATGAAGGAGTCACGAGGTGAGTAAAGGAAGAGAATCAAATGAATGCAAATCAGATGAATCTTAAATGAGCTTTTAATGTAGAACAGGGTTGGAGCGATCGGTATATAATACTTTTTTATATGCAAACTGTTTGAAATATTCAGTCCCCACATACATTTCTCTTTGAGCTGATAGTGTCTTTGTCTCCTTATAGTTATAAAGATCTGGAGCGAAACGAATCGTTTTTCTTCCATAGGGGTGCATTGTTTTCAAATTTCCCAGTGTTCTTCCGTGTGTGTGTGTGTGTGTGTGTGTGTGTTATTAAGAATAGTACAATAGCATGACATCCTGTGTTTATAAAGGATTTGTGATGTAATGTTTTGATGACATAAGCACCCAGTGAAGCAGTGCATCTCCTCGCTGGTTAATATCGCTCAAGAATACATTTTGTGTAGAATAGTTTGAACGTAGCGATGCTATATTTGATACATTTTTTCTCTATATGAGCAAATAGACTCATAAGGGGTGGGCGATATGACAATACCATATCGCAATACTTAAGGACAATTCTACGAAAGTAAATAAATAATATTGCACATTGTGTAAACAGACAGAAGTGCGACCGTAATGCCCCTAGATTAACACACTTGTGGTTGATGGTAATGGAGTTGTGCATGATTGTACATGAACAGACCCAAGGTAAAAAACATTATACAGGCAAAATATTATATATGGGGATTTGGGGGAAGAGTGCTTAATGAAATTGCTAGTTGTCCAGGGTGTAAATGGGAGGTAGGATGAGAGGTTAATTGTCCATACGAATGGGGAGTGAGAATTGTTTTAAATTGTAAATAGTGTAGGGGGATTGTGGAATGGGGAACTTCTTTCTCTTCCTTAATGTCCTCTGCTACTAAACTTACAGTAGCTGGAAAGAAGCTGTTGTGCAGATGTGCATTGTGAGGGATGAAACGCATGAAACAGCATTTGTAACTGTTGGAATATTTGTTTCTTAATACCTGCTGAACCCCCGAAAAGTTGTATTGTGACATAACTGATTGCGGTATCAATATTCTATCATTGACTTGCTCAGCCAGACTCAGTCTCGACACAAACTTATAAATTGCTGCGTGTATGCCGGCTTTCTGCTTTTGGGTCATTTGGCTTCTGAGATTATTCCTGTGAAAACAGATTTGCAGTGACGGGATAATAATGGGAAAAAGGGAGGTCTGATATTTGCTGACACTTTTTAATGGAAAGTGCTGGAGACAAGAAAGTTGAAAAATAATTAGATTTATCGCAGATACAAAAAAAAAAAAAATTACGCCGTGTGTTTTGTGAGGCCTTGATAATCACCAGCTTTCTTAACATTTTCAGCATTCATTGAATACGTAAAATTTTACAGGGTGATTAAATTAGCACTATACCCTCAGTCTAATGGTTGCTGACACTAAGCTGGTATAAAACCTGACTTTCTGTTCACATCCGCTGCAATATCATGATTATATTCTTTCATTCATTCTTTCATTCATTCTTTTAGGGCTGTATTCTACTGATTAGTCCATCAATTAATTGAGTAATCGAATGAGACGTACTAAATATACAAGAAAAGATAAAGCAGGTCTCGGTAAAAACTAAACCTGTAATAACTAAACCTATTTAATGCATAGGTTGAGAAGAGCCTGGAGAGGTGGAGGTACGCGCTGGAGAGAAGGGGAATGAAAGTCAGTAGGAGTAAGACAGAGTACATGTGTGTGAATGAGAGGGAGGGCAGTGGAGTGGTGCGGTTGCAGGGAGAAGAGGTGGAGAAGGTGGAGGAGTTCAGGTACCTGGGGGTCAACAGTGCAAAGTAATGGAGAGTGTGTTAGAGAAGTGAAGAAAAGAGTGCAGGCAGGGTGGAGTGGGTGGAGAAGAGTGACAGGAGTGATTTGTGATAGAAGAATATCTGCAAGAGTGAAAGGGAAAGTTTATAGGACTGTGGTGAGACCTGCGATGTTGTATGGTTTAGAGACAGTGGCATTGAGTAGAAGACAGGAGGTGGAGCTGGAGGTAGCAGAGCTGAAGATGTTGAGGTTTTCGTTGGGACTGACGACGATGGACAGGATTAGAAATGAGTTTATTAGAGGGACAGCACATGTAGGATATTTTGGAGACAAGGTGAGGGAGGCGAGATTGAGATGGTTTGGACATGTGCAGAGGAGGGACATGAGTTATATTGGTAGGAGAATGCTGAGGATGGAGCCACCAGGAAGGAGGAAAAGAGGAAGACCAAGGAGGAGGTTTATGGATGTGGTGAGGGAAGACATGCAGGTAGTTGAGTTGAAAGAGGCGGATGTAGAGGACAGGGGGGGGTGTGGAGACAGATGATCCGCTGTGGCGACCCCTAATGGGAGAAGCCGGAAGAAGAAGAAGATTACATCAAAATGCAAATACAAATATATATATAAATAAATAAATTGTAAATAAAAAAATATAAAAATCTATTTGAAATCACTTTAAAAAAGGTAAACGCACTGTACCATGTTTTTTTTTTTATCTTTTTGTTTGAAATGATTCCAAACTTTGGAAACTTTCTCTTGTTCTTTGGCCTGAATTTTCTTCTCACCACTCGCTGTTTTCTCTCCGTTCCTCCATTTTTCATTCTGCAACGTCTTCTGTGTTTAACTGTCCAGTGGTCTCATTTTTAAACGTTGCAGCCAATCGGGGTCGAGTGAGCGCTCTGTTTTGTACTTGTTTTGATTGGCGCTTGGTGGTATCTACTCATCACCAACATACACTTCAGCATCAGTTCAACAGCAAGCAGAACATTTAGAGAGAGATAAATAATGGAAGAATCTCCTGACTCGAACTCGCCACGATACCAGTGGTCTTATTTGCGTGACTTTTTTTGAAATAGTTGAAAAGAAGGTTTTGGGCTCATGATCATTTTAATAGATTTCAATCAGTGTTTGACTCATTAATATCATTCTATTAATAGACATTACCTATTAATATCATTCTATTAATAGGTGTGCAAACAGTAACATTTGAGTATTTTTACATAAACTGAGTTGATTAAGCAAAGAGTCTTGTGATGACAAATGATAATAGGAACATTGTAGCCATAATAAATCATAGTACTTTGGATACTTAAGTACATTTGAAAAACAAAAGGCAAAACCTTTTGCACTTTTACACAAGTGAAAGTTTAAAGTAAGCACCTTTACTGTTTCATACATCTGAAATGGTCTGGGGGGTAGGGGTGGGGGTTGGGGGTGTTAGGGCTGGGGGTGCGTACACCACTATTTTTTTCTGCAAGTAAATTCATGATGCAGAAATACAAATATGAAAAAGGAAACTCTTAGAAACATGCTTGTTCAGATATTTATTAACTAACAGCTGTCCAGATGTGAAAGTTTTCTTTCATTCAAAGAAAAGATATTTTATAAACAGACACCAGACATAATACTAAGAGCAGGTTTTACCAGACTACACATTTCGAGTCCCCCCACACATAGAAGTTACCTTCAGAAATGTGCTGAGATGTTTGTGGGAAACTTTAAGCAGGAGTGGACATTTTTTCCCAAACTGACTTAAATATTATAGTGACCTACTGTTAGACCAAACCATCACACCCACATCGACACGAAGTCAGCGCCAGTTGTTTTCCAGCTGTCTGGAGAAAAGAATTGGACACTTGGGTTACTGCAGAAAGTGGATTATGTAAACTACCACTGAAAACAGTACACGCCTTGACTCCTTGCTCTGCTGTTTCTTTTTTTTTTTTTTTTTTTTGTCTCATTTAGCTTTTGTTTTGAGGTCATTTCTCACATTAGCACTGCATGTATACTGCTTTTATTTTTCCTGCCACATCTAAAGGTGTTATTGAACTTTCTGTTGTAATCCAAATCACAGGCTTACATTAATACGTAATTGTATTATAATGTATACAATACAATAATGTATTAATACATAATACAGTGGGGTTACAATACATTATGTTTGTGAAAGGAGTCTTTAGTTTCAGTTACGTTTTGGCGTCAATGCTGAGACTTTTTTTTTTTTTTTGGTAACACGACAGGCTGTGTTTTGTCTTATTAACTGCAGGAGAATGAAAAAAAAAACGTGTCCGGTGAGGGAAATGCTGTGCTGATGTAGATGATAACAGGAGCAAACATGTTTTTGCAACTTTAAATATAACTAAATGGATAGAAAGCACTAAGTGTCAGTCAGGAATACTGAA
Source organism: Silurus glanis (assembly GCA_014706435.1). Classification (NCBI taxonomy): domain Eukaryota; kingdom Metazoa; phylum Chordata; class Actinopteri; order Siluriformes; family Siluridae; genus Silurus; species Silurus glanis. Next base: position 810,833 of record JAAIIK010000015.1, read on the forward strand.
TTTTTTTAATTGTAATGAGTGTCAACAGCATAAAATATCCTGTTTTACTTCTTATGATCTCATGCTGTTTATTCCGATTGCAGGTAGCTACAAAAAAAAAAAAAATCCAGACACACACTTTAGAAAATTTAGGATCTATGTCAGCGTTTTTTTTTCCCAAACGCACTTGTATTTATTACCCAAAATGCACTTGTTGGCAGCCAGTGAAGCTGAGTCAATTTAGCATGCACCCAGACAGCCAGACATGCACCTTAATTTCAGTCGAACTGAGAGCCGAGATCCCGAGGTGACACACTCGTGCATTTGAAATGCTTGCACATACTTTCCAAGTTTAGCTACAAATGACCAGTCCTGACCTGCAGCACATAGTTCCTTGTTGTAGTCTTCAGTAACTTTGCTATCATGATCAAGTACAAAACAAAGTGTGAGAAAAAAAGACAGATGTAACAGCTGCAGTTCACTGTTTGGATATTATACATAAGATGCTCTATTCATTGGGCTTTTACAAGCTGTAACATGCACCTCCTCCCTCGCTGCTCTGGGGCTTCAATGTGGCCAGATGTGAGGCGTCATCATATTGACATTGTGATCGGTTTGCTTCGCCTCTGCATTATGTTACAATCTATTCAGTCGACACGCACACACAGACAGTACAAGCTTGAAGATTCTCGGAAAGCGTCGCTAGCAAATCTCATTGCAACATATTCTTTTTATCCTTTATTAGTTGTCCTGCTTTATATGCATATTAAAAAAGAAGAATTTGGCGAGCCCCTTTGCCGTATTTATCCCTTGGGCTGAAATAGTCGTGCCCTGCTTTACCCTAAACAGACCGATCACTCGCTTCAAAACACAACGCTGATATTATAAATAGATATATAACTTTTAAATGATGCCTTTTGCTGCTTTTGGTGAAGTCCTTCCCAGAAAGAATGCCACAGGGGACCTTGGCTGATGCGCCGTAATAATATGGTACCATACCCATGATCCCACATATACTCCTCTCTCTCTCTTTTTTTTTTTTTTGCATTGACATGTTGAAGTATATAATTTAAACGGGAAATTCCAAGTCGAGTATTGTTTGTGCTCTTTTTTCTTTTTTTTTTGGACGTGATGTACTAATTATTCTCACTCAGGGGTCTGAGGTGGAAGTGCAGATCATCATTTTAAAACAATTGGAGGCCACTGGTTTCCTTTTATTCGACTAGGAAATGAGATTGAGAGCAGTTTTTGAATAAAGAAAAGAGTCAGTGTAATAAATGATAATGGGTATCCTGTTCGAAGGCAATTTTCCAGTTGATGTTGTGGCTTCTGATGTCATAAAAAAGGTACTGAGATCAAATATACAGGGAGAATTAAAAGCGTTTGTCGGCTTCGGTTGCACTGAATACAAAATCATTTTAGCGTTTGAAAAAGAAAAGGGAAAAAAGTAGACTTGATTTCATGAAGAACAAATTCGAGCGAGCAGTTTTACTTAGTTTGGTTTTATATGAATAATGAAGTGTATGAGCGGGTAACGAGTTGCTGTGTAGCGATTCTTATTGTTGTTGTTGTTGAGGTCATCCACTGTCCAGCATGGTTTTTAGACTTTGATGAGGAGTAGAGTATGCTAATGGTAGTATCATTACAGCTAACCAAACACAAATTAGCCAGGCTTCATCCTAGCATCTTTGGCATAGTTGTAGTGCAAGTGAACTGTATTAGGTACATACACTCGACAGAGACAGCAACAGTCTCAAGGTCTATTAATTCAACGATCGTGTACAGTCTTCTGATTAGGTCTGTGGCTATCGATTATTTTAGTATTTGAGTATCCTCCCGATTATTCCTTAGATTACGATCTTTATTAAAAAGCAATACTAAATATGCAAGAGAAAATGAGACGGGTCTCTTAAAATGAACAAGTAATTTGTTTTTCTTTTTTAAGAAAAAAATCTATATTTTTATTGATGAAACTGCATACAAGAATATCTGTAAAAACTAAACCCATTTTGTGCATTTATAAATACACATATATAAATAATAAAAAAAAAATCATAACTAAAAATATAAAAAGCAATTTCAAATTACTTACAAAAAAGGGTAAATGCACTGTAAGGTATTTTCTTTGTTTTAGTTGAAATTGATGAAAAATTTTGGAAACTTTCTGTTGTTTTCTTTCGCCTGAAAATCTTCTCCTCGCCCCTTGCTGTTTTCTTTCCGTTCCTCCATTTTTCATTCTGCAGCGTCTTCTGTGTTTACCTGTCCAGAACACTCCAGAGTTTAGCGGGTGGCGCGTCTGTAATAATGGTCTGTGAGGAAACACGATGCTCCGTGTGTAGTTAAATAGACTTATTAGACAAATAGTTTGCCTCAATGCATTTTTGTATTTAGATTACTGGAGTTTACTTAAGGAATTGTTTCAGTCCTACTTCTGATATATCATTTATACCATTGGTTTTTTTCTATAATATTTTTTTTAACAAACCAACTACAAACAAATAATGTAAAAATGTTGAACTTTGATCATTGAAATTGTAAAATAAAATTGTTTCATTGTCAATTAAGTTTTAGAAATTAAACTAAATGAAAATAAATAAATTAGTAAAAAAAAAAAAAGATATTATTATTTGATTTATTTTTAATGTTTTTATAATTTTTTTAGGCTTTATTAGGCCTTGCGGGGCATAATTTTATTTTATTTTTTATTAGAAACCTCCATTATATTGTTGCTTGATGCTGTTTTTGAAAACAGATTTGTATCAGGAACATACACAGCTTGCTAAAGTGTAACCCATACTTTTGTGACTCTTTATACAGTCATTTGAATTGTTACAAACTGAATGAAATGCCACAGTGTTGTTCTGGATAAAGCCTTTGTAGCATTGTTTTCATCTGAATAAGCCTTTAGAATGTTGACTCATGCTGCTTTACGCATTATACTTCATTTAAAGAGCGTTCACAAGTATTTTCCCACAGTTCTTTTGAGAAACATAAATAAAACTGAAGATAGCTGTTGATGGCTATTAAACTGAGGGCTTTTTTCAGAGCCTGCATGGCAGCTTCTGCACATAACGCCCTGCATAGTGTGTCATTTACATATGAGAAGCAGCCTAAGTGGCCTCCATTGTCTCCACTGAGGATTCCGAGCCATGAATGAGGGGTTTCTTTTCTCCAACCAATGGCTCACCTTTGACATCTGTGTGTGTCCCTTACTCTTATCCCAGCCACCCCCCACAGTTCTACCCAATTTGACTGGAAATGGCCCCTTGGTGCTTGTTTTTGATCATGCTAGCTTCATTCCCTGCCCTTCGTTTGATTTTCTTTATGCTCACAAGGTGCCCTTGGGTTATACCACATAAGAGCTGGTTTTATTTGCTGGAACTGAACGCTGGTATACCATGGCTGGTGCAGATTAGCATAATATCAACCACCACAAACCATCCGAGTTTGGAGTTTGCTTAGTCAGCCATTTGCTAGTGTTAAAATTAAGCTACATTCATACATCAGAGATTTTATTGCTGCAAGATTTTTGTATTTAGATAAAGTAAACCGTCATTGTTGGTTCACGTCCAGTCCTCAGTGGTCGATTTCCCTCATGTTGCTGGAAGTGAAATGAAATTAATCAAATGAAAGTCGCTCAGTGAATAAGATGTTAGACTTCTGATCGGAAGGTCATGGATTCAATCCCTCAATTCCAGCACCACCAAGCTGCCACCTCTGGGCCCTTGAGCCACAATTCAGCTGTTTAACTGAGATAAATGTCTGGTCTGGATAAGGGCATGTGTTTCTTACTAAGAATAAATTCACACATATGCATATGATGCTCTTTCTAACAGGCCGCAGTAGAGGCATTAAGCATTTCCTTGTTTAATTTTTCTTGAGGAAATGTATTAGAGGCATGTTGCTTAACTGCATACATGGAAACCTCAATTTGTTTTGTCAGTAGGTTTTATTTTAATAAATAATATTCTTCTTAATGTATTGGGAATCAGTGCTCAAGGACCGGAGAGCTGTACACCTGGTTCATTAGTTGTGTAAATGACTCTGATGTTTTCTGTAGTAGGTACAAAGGGATGCTTTATGAACAAAGGTATCAGTGATTCATGAGAACGAGAACACAAATCACATACAATATCTGCAGCTCAGCAACGACTAAGATTGAGTTTCTTCCCCTTCAGCCCTACAAGTCCATCATCAATGTGATGAGCAGAGAATAAAAGTATGTGTAAGTCAGTGTTTCATTTTACGATCGTATAGCAGTATGAAAGATGATGTATTGTTCAACAGTACAAACAAACAACAAAAACAAACCTGAATGCACAAGACCTTAAATTGTTATATCTTAAAAGGCGATGAAGGGCTATTTTACACAATGTATATACCGTATTTTTCGGACTATAAGCTGCTTCTTTTTTCCCACGTTTTGAACCCCGCAGCTTAAACAACGAAGCGGCTTATTTATGAATTTTTCCTGGGTTTTTCCCGGTTTCACAAACTTCAAGCCAAAAAACTGAGCGACATAACATTAGACCAATGAAATTTCCGAACGGAAACGAAAAAACGCACCTCACCTGTGTTCTGAGCTGCACGGCATCGGGAGAAAAAACGTTTTTTTTTTTTTAAACGCACGACGATGACAAAAGAAAAACTCCAGAGAGAAATAGTTGTGAAAGGAAGGAGAAAGACAGTGAACAATGACTTACTTGTTCGGCTACTGTTTAGATACAAGCCGTTGTAACGCGTTGAGTCTGGGTCATGGGAGAGCGCGCTAACTCCAGCAACAGAAATCATATAAGCACAGACAGGTTTCCAAAACTCGTGCTTTTTTATTTTTCTTGGCAACAGCGTTACGGGTTAGTCAAAGAAACTTAGAAATAAGCATCAGAAAATAATAAGGACATAATCCTCGTCTTGCACACACGCAGTAATACCGGAAAAATGCAGTGGCATGCTATTCCCAAAATACCGCTATGCTCCTAAAGGAAGCGCAACATATTTCACCCGTTACACCGTGTGTAACGTTTCTTTCGTTAAAGCCTGTGTAAAGTACATTAGTGTAGACACCTGCGGCTTATAGACAGGTGCGGCTTATTTAGGTTAAAAATAAAAATATTTGTAAAATTCAGTGCGGCTTATATATGGGTGCGCTTTATAGTCCGGAAATTACGGTTTTACTTCTTCTCTGCCAGTATTCCTTTCCATTGACTATAGACATTAAATCTAATGCTGGCATCTGAGCTACAAGTCCTCAGAAAAACAAATGGGAAGACAACAGCCGAAATCTGAGTGAATTTAATAGCCCACTTGACGGGACCAAATAGATCCTAAATAAACATTTCAGGAAATTTGTGCTTAATATTAAACCTCCAGTTACTAATCAAACACTGACTGAAATGTAATGAAAGTTAGGCTTTATGAGTTTGAGCACCTTTATCAAGATACATTTTCACTCACAAGGAACTCTCGGGCAGAAAAACTGAAACGTTACCACAACCAATAATTCAACCAGCCATTAATATTCTGGTTTGCTGTTATGTTTGGGATGACGGACTGAGGCACACTATTATGATTAAAACATCTGATAGGAAAATGTGCTACGTATTTAAGAATTTAATCAGTTTACAGTACATATTGTTCCTTGAGAAGGAAGTCACGATAATATGCTGTTTTTGTTTTCTTTATGAATAAGGAATAGTAGACAAGCTGTAACTGTATGAAACTCTTGTGTGGCAGTCCATTAAAGTCAATTCCATCTGAAGTGACCAACATGGATCCGGGAATGAAGATTGTGTGCGACATGTGGCATTTAGGAACGGCTGAAACTGGCTGCAGCATGGCCATATGTTGCTGTGCAGAAGGAAGGGGGTGGACACTGCTCCTGAACAGGAAACAAAGGGTGTCTCACTTTACATTGACCATGCAGTCCAGTGCTCCCATTCGAAGATCCTGAGCCACACGGATCTGTTATGTACTGGTGGAGTGTAGGCTAATTGTCAGAACAGGGAATATGCTCTCAACTTTTACTTCAGTAAATTTCACACCCATTCAACTAACATACTAACCTAAGCAGAAAGTAAAAATGAACCCTTTTGATTGATTCATTCATTTATCTTAAACCTATCCCCTTTTATGTAAAGCAGCAATACATCCTAGATGAGAAATACTATATGCACAACAGTACTGGGACAACTAACTTTTCCAGCAATATGTGGTTCTTCCCCAAACTGTTACCACAAAGTTGGAGGCACACAATTGTATCGGGGTCTAGGATGTGCTAGCATTACATTTTCCCTTCCATTAAATGTGTACTAGCATGACAATGCCCCTGTGCACAAAGCCAAAAAGAGCTTGATTAGCCTGCTATAGTGCTCTGACCTCAATCCTACTGAACATCTATGGGATGAACTGGACCTGGATGAACTCCCCACCACATCAGTACCTGAATTTACTAACACCCTTTTGGCCAAAAGGTTAGGCATGTTGCCTAACCTGAGGTGATTGGTCTGAGAACCACCATTTGTCCACCTGCCCCAGCATTTCTGTTTGTGAGCAATGAGGGGGGTTTTTACTTGATCTCTATGCACTTGATTAACAAGCTATGCTCTGGGCAGATTGGCCTCAGCTTGTGCTGGTGCCATCTGTACCCTCAGCACCCTCTGCCAGTGCTAGGGATTACCTCTGTCCTAACATCCCATCTGGCACACTGTCTTGTCTGTAAGCCTAATAATATGTTCACATATGGAACAATGTGGCAACAAAGCAGTGAACCTTCTTAGAGAGTGGTTGTGGGTGAATGCACATATTTTAAATATAGATAGATAGAGAGACTGCTGTGGTAAATGCTGCTGGATGCTTACCTAAATTACACAGTACTATCAAACCCTATTTTGCCAATGCAAGTGTGGACAAATCATAAATCTGTTTGCTCGTTCACTGTGCAGTTTGCTCCCAGTCATGCATTGCTAGAAAATGGTCAAAAGAAATAGTAGTCAGTGTAGATTTGTCAAGGCATGTATTGTTACAGAGAAATTAGTGTAACTATTTTAAGATAGACCATAGACACAGTGTATGAGCACATCATGTTTGACAAAAAAGTTAAGCTTCAAGCTGCTGTGTTTTCTTTTCACATTGCACAGAAAATATATAATTTGTCTGGCTAACATCTTTATTTTCCCACAAAAGGTTTACCTGTAAATGGACATGTTATGCTAGCAAATCTTCGGCATTATGCAAAGGCAATGTGATAAAACAGCTTTCAAATTTAGTGCTCTCTCTCTCTGAGATTTTGTACTGGCCGGCATGCGTATGAGTGCTCCAGAACTGCAGGGGGCGCTATCAGAAAATCATCCCAGTTTTACACCTTCAAGAAGATATACATAAACAGGTTTGTAACTGTCACTACTCGGCCCATACCAGAAATACAAATTGTAACACGCATGTTCGCAAATACGTCTATTTCCTGTCTCAAGTATGGTGAAATAATTTACGGGTGTTTCTGGTATTTATAATACTGTTTTTTTATTTATTTATTATAAAACATTATAAAACTGTAAATATTTATAATACTATTAACACCACTTGATCCATACCAGAAATAGTGATTATCTTTATCAATACACACAAAAAAACTATTGATTAATTGAATAATCAGTTCAATTGACACAAATTAAAATGATTTAATAAAGTGAAATACATGTAAAAAGTGTATTAAATAGTTTACATTAGTTACACCCCATTTGGTTAATACAGATGTTTATGTATGTTTGTGCGTGTGTTTGTTTTTTGCGTTTAATATTTAATTTTCTAAAATATGTTTTACTTAACTGTTATTTAAGCATACTTTGACAAATATCTGCATATCAGAAACACACAAGATAGGTGTTTATTTATTCATACAATTTATTTATTCATAAATAAATTAATTCCTTCCATCGCTCATTCATTCAATCACTCCCTCAATATGTGAAATTGTCAGGAATTTCTCCCTTTAAGAAAAATTGTGGAAGATGTTGCAGAAATTTCACGCATGCGCAGAAAAAAACTTCGAGTTTTTGAAGATGTACAGTACACATTGTGTTTCCGGGACAAATCGAGTAGTAAGAAAACAACCAATCACAGGCTTGGTTGTGTCGTGTGATTTCCTGTAGAGTCCACCAGCTGCCATTTTCCTACTGTCCATTTGCATCCTGTTTTTTGAGGAAACCTGCCAAACAGCATCCTTACATGAGCTATGTGTAGGCTTTTGTTGTACTTTGTTTTATCAGGGTTTCATTGTAACATGTGTACAGTGTGATTCTAAAATATACATACCTAATAAAAATTTTCATTTTGCTAAACAAACAAGTGCAAATCCCCCCGAAAAACTGCTAAACGCTGAGTCTACTTGCACATAAGGCAACTATGAATGAAAAAAACAACTAACCGGGGACGCGTAATCTACTTCCAACAACAGACCATATCTCACATTACAATGGCAAGACTAATGACATCCCATGGCACCCCTAACAATGAAGCATTTTACCTGTATATTTAGAAGACAACATTTAACAGATCAAAACGGAGATGAAGTCGTAGTTGGAGCCAACCCATAATGACAAGTCTAGATTATGTCTTTGCCTCGGCACTAGGGCAGAACCCCATAGGGCTGTGGTATGGGCCTCTTCAAAGCTTTTCTGCTTATACTCTCTGTGATTAGTGGAGATTTGGAGAGGCCTGCTTTAGAAAAGTCTAAGTAAACTGTTTCTCCCGCTTTTAGCTTCCAAGTTTGTTATTTGTCAGTCTGCGTTTCTAACCGCTGCATTGAGATTGATATTTTGAAGGCAGTACTTTTAAGGAAAAAAGACAATCATAGAAGACAAAGGAGCACAATTCTGTACAATACTGTAGCAAGTGGCAAGAAAATCTACAGTTTTAATCCTTAATGGAGAAAGCAGAGTGACTCAGAAAGACCACCCTCGCTGTGTGACAAATGATCTTGGACTTGACCATTGCTGGATATGTGCAACATGGGTTTGTCTTCCACTTTGAAACTCAGGCTTCTTACTTTCTGGAATTTGCTGAGATTATGGCATCAGGTTTTATTTTTAGCTCCCATTACATCAGCGCTCTGGACTACATGAAAAATGGTAACAGGAAAGGTATTTATTCTGAAATTCAATCCTTGTGTACAGGGGAAAGCTGCATTGCTGTTTTTCAGCAGTTAAGGGGACAAAAGTTAATGGCCCCAGCAGAGGTCCCTGATGCATATTCCATGAATTTGATTGGTGCAAAGCCATAGATGTTTACTTAAAGGTGAAAATTAATGCAGAACACAATACACAATGCTTTATTTCCATTTCTACTCGGTTTTTGAAAAATCCTTGTCACATCGGAATTTTGACATATATTGCTGTGTAATTCTCAAGGAAATCACCCTCTTTTCTGTCAGATTTCATAAAAAAATAAAAATAAATCTAATTCTATCACGAAAGTGATAAACGGTTATTAGTTATTGGAATGGGAATTCTTTGCAGTTATTGGCTGTTTGTAAAACGATTCAATGTCAGAGACGAGGGGAAACAGTATAAAAAACATCTGAGCTTACCGGGATACAGCCAGGCAGTGTGGTTCTTTTGTAGTTTGTAAAACATAATGTCAGTAATAATGAATGGCATGTTTAGAATTGTTCAAACATGGCTCAGGGTCACTTGAACAGGATGCTATGCCACGTGACTCAAACAGTGGGGTAAAGCCTGTTTTAACACATAGCTTTAGGAATTAATTTGTATTCTCTATTTTGTGTGTGTGTGTGTGTGTGTGTGTGTGTGTGTGTGTGTCAGACATGAACAGACATATGTAACATACAGTGGTGTGAAAGTGTTTGCTCCCTTCCTGATTTCTTCTTTTTTTGCATGTTTGTCACACTAATGTTTCAGATCATCAAACTAATTTAAATATTAGTAAAAGATAACACAATCTTTTACTAATATTTAAATTAGTTTGATGATCTGAAACAATAAAGTGTGACAAACATGAAAAAAAAAAGAAGAAATCAGGAAGAGGAAAATACTTTTTCACACCACTGTATGTGTTTTCACATTTGGTAGGTCCCCACAAGGGGAAAAAACACAGCTTTGATATAAAACAAAAAAAATATATGCAAAAATTGTTTACTAATGTTTGGGTTAGAATGAATTTTTAGATGAAGCGTAACGTGTGTGTGTGTGTGTGTGTGTGTGTGGAAAAAAAATCAGAATGGATTTTGTCCTAGTATTTAATTAATTTAAATGATTTCTGTTAAGACCAATTCCTATAGTTTTATTGTTTGTTTGCAGAGGAAGCATTAGTGTGCAGTGATGCTTGCTATATTTTTACTACAGTATTATCTTTTTTCCCCCGTTTTTTTAAGGAAAAGGACATTGACCGCTAAAGCGTTAGGATATTGTTTATTAGGTTCACGTTTTCGTAGACAGATGAGGTACATGACATTAACTTTGGTCTCACATACAGGAAATAAACACAGAGAATAAACACTTTAGAGTGACACTTTTGCAGGTAGTATCATTAACTTTAAGACATGGGCAGTAATCAGATCTAATACATCCTAGAGTGAATCACTTTCAAAGAGCTAACCTTGCATTATTTACTCTGATGTTCTGTTTACAGGCATGTAAAAGTGTTTGATCATAAGCAAAGTGCATCTGTGAGTTGTGTGGATGTGGTTTTCTAGGGCACAAATGCATGTTATTTTGAGAACATACCCAAAGTAGCAATTTGATTGTGGTCAGAGACAAAAGTCAAAAATGTGTAGTAAAAAATGTCAGAAATGTGGTTTGTCCAAGTGAAAAAAGCTTCATTTTTAACATTGTAACATCTGGTCAGTGGCTTGGCAATTGAGATTAGTATCCATACAACTGTGTAGCGTGTTGGGGTAAGTCAGTGCAATAGATGGACATCTTTTTGCACATCATTTCCATCTATACTAATAGCAGTTCTGCTGTTCTTTTTTGTAGGTGAATGTCTGTGGCGCCTGGAAGTCAAGATCTATTCTCTGACGTCGCAGTGCTGCAGGAATTCCTGCTTTTACTGGACTGGAAATTGGATTTGGAATGACCCAAGCAGGCCAGTTAATGGCACACATTCTCTGGTTACCCTTCGTAGTTTAACAAACCTTTTCCCTTCTGTCTTTATTTGTCTGGATGACATCATGGTCTTTTGTAGGCCAAATGTAACATCAGAGGATGTCGGTGCTGTTGTTTTGAAGTCTGAGGGGCCTCTGTATCAAATGGAGGCAATCACCATTTTGCTTATTTGACCCCACCCATCTATTAATAATCTCAGAACTAAAAAAAAACATTAGACCCACCATGCAGGGAAGGCCCAGGCAGGCCCAGCAGCAGCAGCTACGATGCCTATTACCCAGGAAAATGCACTGAGTCACCTATTTCTGCTGGAGAGCTGGCTGAAGGTGAACCAGGGGGAGCAGGATCGGGAGGATGAATTTGGAAAGAAGGCAAGTGGTGCAACACCATGTCGAGCTGCAGTCCGCAAGCTGGTCGAGTATATCCAGCTGAACTTTACAGATTGCGAGAGCCATTCATGCAATGGCAGCACTCTTAAGGATGATGCAGATGCTGAGGTGAAAGCAGTCTGCTTAAGCAAAGCTGAAGTAGATGGGCCTGAGTTCGGGCTCAGCTTTGGGAACATCCCCATTTTTGGGGATCCCGAAGGGAAGAAGAAGGTGCGGCGCAGGCGCCGCAAGAGCGACAAAGGACCCGTTTTGGATGTAGGATGCATCTGGGTGACTGAGGTGAAGAAGAAAAGCCCTGCAGCACGATGTGGTGACATTAGGTTGCGGGATGAGCTGTTGTCCCTTAACGGCCAGCTGATGGTCGGAGTGGACGTCACCGGAGCCAGGTAGGATATCTGAATTGTTCATTCACCCATTTAATAAACCAGTCTACCACAAGAGGGTGTGAGTTACAGTCATGTTTTCATGGGTAAGGACTTTCTTATGTACAAACCGAAGTGGCCCAATAATCATGTAAATTATTAATAATATAGTTAATACTGGAGGTCGACCGATTAAAATACATTAATAAAATAAATAATCCCCCGATTGTGCTGCAAATTAGGCCGATTATATGGTCATCTGTCAGAGAAAACCCATATTAGTCGACCTCTAGTTAATATATGAGTCAGTAAAGGTCTTCGAATGCGACTCACCAGTCGGATATTAAAATCAAAGTTATCCTTTCATTCATACAAGACTTTTTTTCACTTTGCCTTTACATTTTTTTCCCTTGGTTTACCTAGGTTACCTTGGTTTTCTATTCTATTCTATTCTATTCTATTCTATTCTATTCGTATAGTGCTTTTAACAATAGACATATTCCCAAAGCACCGTTACAGAAGTAAATAGATTACGAATATCCATTTTACATGAATATATCAGTCAATACAAATTCCTACTTTATAAGTTTATTCCATTGTCAGTAATTCCATCATCTTTACATATTAATCCTTGTGCATTCATTAGAAATGGGGTTGTACCATGGTGTTTTTTTTAACTATCTGTCTGGCCAGTGACATTTCTGGAAAGGTTTTTACAGTGGAGCATGACATTAAAGGGAAAAAAAAAACATTTTGATGATCTGGTAAATTAAATGTGGTTTCTGTTGGTTGGCCAGACCAAAAAATATTTAGTTGTAAGATCCTGTTAGTCAAAATAATAAATATAGAAAGTTTTGGAGAACAACATGCACTACAGCCTTCCCTTTATTGAGAACTTTTGGTTTGAATTTTATTTATTATTGATATACAGAATCAAATTTATGTTTTTTTTTTTATTTTTTTATGAAATTTATATTTATGGATATCCTGATGCCCATTCTCACATTCTGTAGTCATTAGTGAGGGGCTAAGAGGCCCATTAAGGGACTTATCAGCACATTTTATATATTGACAGCTTCCATTTAGAAATATGGGGTTTTAAAGGGTTTTTGTTATAGTTTGTTCAGCATTTCACTTTTTTAGGAGGTTTACATAATCTTTCCATTAGACCTACTTTGGCAGTTTACTTTTATTTTATAAAAAAAAGTAAGAAGGTCTTGCTAATTTTTTTATAAGTCTAAACATTCATACATTTGTGATATATTTCCACAAAGATTTTTGAAAACTGTTCCCACAACTGTAAGGATCTAGAATAGAACTACTGCTTTATCCCATCTATTATTTCTCCCCAGGCTCAGATCCCCGCTGTGGCTGAATTTAAGCACAATGGGAACTGGCAAAGATTTAGAACTGGCAACCAGACTGCTGTGTCCCATTATTGCAGGCCTAATTGGCTTCTCTGGCAAACTACGCAGCCACAACAATTATAAACTGGTTAGTATTAGACACTGGTGGGCCAGGTATTTTAGTTCTGTTTAGTCAACTAAGAAAACAGCTTTACATTGATTTCATTGCAGTTTGGACCTCATACATTACATGACTTTTAGATGCAAACGCTTGGTGGCTTTAAAACAACCACTCGGGAATTATAAATAATGAAAAACATGAAATCCCATTCATTCAGAAAACCAGAAACACACAGATGGCTGATTCTCAGTGCAGATTGTGGTGCAGTGTGCATTCTAACACATCACAGTCTACAGATCTCAACTCTACTGAACACTAATGGGGGATTTTGACATAAAAACCAAATGATTTCCAGCATTTTCATCCCCATGTAACTTTCCTGAGAAGAAGAATTCTAATTTGAAACATACAGTCAGGCTCAGAGTGCAGAGTCAGCCATGATACATCACCCCTGGTTAAGGGCCATGCTAAAGGGGTCATAAGTGACAGCTCAGCAGGGTCGTAACCGTTTAGCCACTGATATATTAATAGCTTATGATCTGTGCATAGATGTGGAGTCACTCTGGAATGGTTCACTCCCATAAGAAAAAAAAAATTCTTCATAGCATATTTCTTTGATGTGACCATCCTTGTTAAGGTGACATGTGAACACGAACTATGACAACAAATTAAATGCCCCTATAGCATAATGGAGCCAATGAACCTTTTTCTTAATTTATCAGCTGTCTGCATATTTCTTTGCCCTTATTTAAATGTAAGCCAATTTGTAATCTTGACCATTTTAACTGCTTTTTAACAAAAGGTCAGATTTTCCTTATGGTTCACCTCTTCTAATAAAGTGTGAGTTCAAACAATGCTCCAATAGATTAGATCAAAAATGGATCATACGTTTTTTTCCCAGAATTGTGGCGTTTATAAAAGTTAGAGTGGTCATTATCATAAAACAAACTGAGGATGGAAGAAATACTAAGATACTGTGTGTGTGTGTGTGTGTGTGTGTGTGTATGTATATATATACACACACACACACACA
>JAAIIK010000015.1:835818-868835 GCA_014706435.1 Silurus glanis
GAGAGAGAGAGAGAGAGAGAGAGAGAGTTTGTGTGTGTGTGTGAGCTAGAGAGAGAGAGAGCGAGAGAGAGTGTGTGTGTGTGTGTGTGTGTGTGTGAGAGAAAGAGCGAGAGATAGCTAGATAGAGTGTGTGTGTGTGCGTGTGTGTGCAGCTGAAATGGCGAGGTCAGAAGACGGGGGATTTCAGCTTTAATAGCGGCAGTTCAAAGAAGTCTGGATGTGTTGCAGGACGCAGAGACTCCGCCTGAGGGACAAAAACCCCCACAGTAAGAAGTATGCAATGGAGCTAAAAGTGGAGACAGATAGAGATAATGAGAGATTTTAATATGTATATATTATCTATATGGAAGTGACATGGTTTTGGAGGCGCGCGTGATTAAAGGCAAGCCGATTAGAGAGCTCGCGCGAGCCGAACTGACTTGGTGAGGAAGAAGCGCGCGCGCGGCGGCTCTTCTCGTCCCTCCAGGTGTGTTTCAGCGACGAGAGCCGCGGCGATGAGACTGAAATAAAACTCTCAGGTACAAAATGTTTGAAACTTCATAAATTTGATTCGGATAATTTACCTCGAGGTGATTAAATACTTGTTTTAAAATTCACAATTTATTCAATTTATTTTTTAACTTTTGGAAAAAACAGTCAACTTTTCAGAACAGTGAGAAGACAAACTGTACCTTATATAGCTACTTAACCTGTTATATTATTCAGACATATTTCCTTATTGTTTATGCTTTTTTGTATGTAATTTTTTACCAAATTATCTTACATTAACTAACCACCTCTTTGTGTGATAATAACCATGTATTTCAGTGTGTTTCACACTTCTACTGAAGATTTTCAATTTCCTTTTGTTGAAGTCAGGTTTTATATTAATACTTTAAACAATGGATATTGTCCCAAAGCAGCTTTACAGATAGAAAATAGTTATAAAGTTTGAAACTATAAGTTAAGTCCCTCTAAATGTATCCCTAATGAGTGAGTCAGTGGTTACAGTGGAAAGGAAAAGCTCTGAGAGGTTACAGTGAAGAAACCTTGTGAGGAACCAGACTCAAAAGGGAACCCGTCCTCATCTAGGTGGCTCAGAAAGTCCATTTATTATAGTTTTATCATTGTTGAGGTTTACTGTTCAGTGATGAGTGTAAATTGTAGTCCTAAGCCATTGTATTAATTACAGTCCAAATCCATCCTCATAGGTTTTTTGAGTTACTCAGTAACTTTATGGATTTTTAGGCCGTTCATGTGGAACCATCTCCAGCTGCAAAGTCTTCATTTGGAGAGAACTCTATCCACAGGTAGGAGATGAATCGGGCAGGTCCGAAGAAAGGAAAGGGACAGGAACACTGGTCACTGGTACCTGAGGAACATGTTTAACTTGACAGAGAGAGAGAAAGAGAGAGAGAACAGCGAGAGTATTATTAAGTATACGTATTGTTACATATAAGTAATGTGCATGCATGCAAATAGCCTCAAACAGGTTGAAAGCTATATTTGTTCTCCATAGGTCCATTCAGGTCACACTGAGGCAGGACAATCCCCACTAATAGTCTCTGATCAACTGGAATACTTATAAGACTAAAGCACGACTAATTTAACTCGTCTAAATCATAATAGTAAGCAACCAGTCATGTCATCTTTTAACACTTTCTTTCTCCAATGAATTTAATAGAAAATGTACATTAGTCATATGCATGTGGACATCTGACCATCACACCAATACACTCAAATATAATGGTTTTAAATGCATTATAATTTGCCTAATCTAAGAGGCCCACATCTTCTGCATGACCAATGCTTTTGTGCAAAAATCAGGGACCCTGAAAAGCAAATTTTGAAATCTTGAGTGTGTCTGACCTCAACCAAATTTGGGATGAACTGTAATGCCGACTGCACCCCTGAACCTCCCTCACCTGATATTCGTGCCTGATATCACTAATGCTCTTGTGGCTAAAGGAGCACAAATCCAAAAAATCTAGAGGAATGCTGTCCCAGAGGAGCAGACGATAAATCAACAGCAAAGAGGGACAAAATCTAAGACAAAATAGACCCATGTCCGCAAACTTTCAGCCCTAGATTGGATGCATTAATGAGACTAATCTTAGACCTGTCTGCATATCCAAAGTCTCCAAACAGTTTAATAGTCAACTTGATGCTTATTACTTTAAGAGCTTATTATACAGTGCAACCGATAAAGAAAGAAAGGTGCTTTATTACGTCACATGCACTTTATAGCATAGTGAAATTCTTCCTTCGCATATCCCAGCGATGATAGGAAGCTTGAGTCAGAGCGGAGGGTCAGCCATGATACAGCGCCCCCTGAGCACAGAGGGTTAAGGGCCTTGCTCAGGGGCTCAAGAAGTGCAGTAACCCTCAGTAACCCAGAGCCTTAACCACCCATCTTCCACCTAGTAATAATATCGTATGTATATAAGTTTAAATCATTATGGGGTTATTGTTTATCTAAGCACTCCCTGATCACAGGACTGCCATCTTTATGAAACATAATCATAAACAGGCACACCACAGTAAACAACTTATTCATGTTCTGTGCACACTGAGTGCTACTGTGCAGTAGGAGGTGCTGTATTTCTGATCGAGATGGAGTGGTGAGTAAGTGGACATGATAAATCTCCTTATCTCAAAGCCACATTAGCTCCACTCAAGCACAAGACAAAGCAGGACGCTCCAAGTCCTCCCTGTAAACAAATCATTATAAATGAGCGCTTTTTTATTTTATTTTTTTTTAGACTAGCTCGGATTTGCTATTTTGGTGATCTATTATATCCATGTCATTTGCTTGGCTTTTAAGAGAACTGCATTTCTGAAAGTCATTTTGCAGGGTTTTGTCATTAATTTGATATATTTTATTTAGTTGTTGGTTTTAATTTTATTATTATTATTTTTTTAGTAATGAAAGCTTTTTGGGGAGCAATTACTATCTCAAACAGAGGGGAGTTTTTCTTTGCAAACTCTTAATGCTTTGTAGAAGCTGCTCAGGAAGCGGTTTACAATGGCAACTGAAAGATTTCATCTCCCCAGGTTGGAGTGCAGATCCTTCAGATCCTGCTGCAAACAAACCCAATTTTACTTTGCTTCCTTTCTCCGTCCCAGGTATGGAACAACCCCCCAGCAGATATATATGGAAAAATGATGCATCGAACTGACCCCATATGACACCAATATGATCTCGTTTTGATGTTTTTTCTCCCCAATATTGCCACATAGCTTACAATAAATTGTTTTGCTGACATGTATTAACATGGTTTATGGACAAGCTGAAGAATGCATACTATTTACACAACAATTTTTCACATTTTTTTCCTTATCAGCATCAGTTTTTTTTATAATATAAATTGATTGTTTGAATTTATATATTCTTCTGTTAGGTCAAACATACAGTGGGTACGGAAAGTATTCAGACCCCCTTAAATTTTTCACTCTTTGTTATATTGCAGCCATTTGCTAAAATCATTTAAGTTCATTTCTTTTCCTCATTAATGTACACATTGCACCCCATATTGACAGAAAAACACAGAATTGTTGACATTTTTGCAGATTTATTAAAAAAGAAAAACTGAAATATCACATGGTCCTAAGTATTCAGACCCTTTGCTGTGACGCTCATATATTTAACTCAGGTGCTATCCATTTCTACTGATCATCATTGAGATGGTTCTACACCTTCATTTGAGTCCAGCTGTGTTTGATTATACTGATTGGACTTGATTAGGAAAGCCACACACCTGTCTATATAAGACCTTACAGATCACAATGCATGTCAGAGCAAATGAGAATCATGAGGTCAAAGGAACTGCCTGAAGAGCTCAGAGACCGAATTGTGGCAAGGCACAGATCTGGCCATGGTTACAAAAAATTTCTGCTGTACTTAAGGTTCCTAAGAGCACAGTGGCCTCCATAATCCTCAAATGGAAGACATTTGGGACGACCAGAACCCTTCCTAGAGCTGGCCGTCCGGCCAAACTGAGCTATCGGGGGAGAAGAGCCTTGGTGAGAGAGGTAAAGAAGAACCCAAAAATCACTGTGGCTGAGCTCCAGAGATGCAGTCGGGAGATGGGAGAAAGTTGTAGAAAGTCAACCATCACTGCAGCCCTCCACCAGTTGGGGCTTTATGGCAGAGTGGCCCGACGCATCATGCTGTAGGGGTGTTTTTCAGCTGCAGGGACAGGACGACTGGTTGCAATCGTAGGAAAGAGGAATGCGGCCAAGTAAAACCTAAAAATGGCTGTCCACCAACGTTTACCATCCAACCTGACAGAACTGGAGAGGATCTGCAAGGAGGAATGGCAGAGGATCCCCAAATCCAGGTGTGAAAAACTTGTTGCATCTTTCCCAAAAAGACTCATGGCTGTATTAGATCAAAAGGGTGCTTCTACTACATACTGAGCAAAGGGTCTGAATACTTAGGACCATGTAATATTTCAGTTTTTCTTTTTTTAATAAATCTGCAAAAATGTCAACAATTCTGTGTTTTTCTGTCAATATGGGGTACTATGTGTACATTAATGAGGAAAAGAAATGAACTTAAATGATTTTAGCAAATGGCTGCAATATAACAGAGTGAAAAATTTAAGGGGGTCTGAATACTTTCTGTACCCACTGTATATCCACCTGTTTTTATATGGGTTTTTATAAGTGATGCAAATTGATTATTTTCAAACTGTGGTCTAGAAATGCATGTTTTCTGCTAGAAATTGTTGCAGTGGTTCACTTCATAATGCTTCCTACAAATTGTTTATTTGTCAAATATGAATTTAGTCTAATATGCAGAACAGTATGGGTGCTCATAGTGTATGCATTGTAGTAATGGCAGTACATTTGCATAATTTTTTGTTTGAGTCACACTGCAGGATACAGCACAGTGCTGTGTGTTTTGTCTTTAGTGTTTTTGTTTTTACAAGTCGTTTTCCATAGCACTTTTTTAGCATTGGAAACCCATCTGTATCTGTGGTGAGAGGAATTTCATCTGTCATTTTGCCATTTATATTTGTAATTTGGTTGTGGTTGGGGCTGGATTTAAACTTGACTTGTGACTGACCCTGGTTTGTACTGGTTTATCTTTGCACACATTGTATGATGTACTTTTCAACCAACGTAAATCTATAATTTTAGTTCATACTTCTGGTCTTTTGGTCTATAGATGTAAATGTCGATCTGTAGATTATCTAATATTCCCGAACACTACTGAATAAGGGTTATGCAGAAAAGATTGTTCTGCTTTCTGTGTAAAATATATACTTGTATAAAATTTTTTATTTATTATTGAACTTATTTTGAGTTGTGCAGTCAGGAACTGCTTGTGGGCAGTGGCAATGATGAATAGTTATATAAATGGTGGATTTATTTTGGTGAAATGTGTTGTTTAAGTGTTTTTACTGTTACCTTTATCGTTTATTTTTACATGGCTGACAATTTTCCGTGTTTTTTTTACTACTATTTATTGTAGATAGTAGAAGCAGTAGTAATAGTTGTAGTAGCTGAACATATTCCTATATCTAAAATAGAGGGGGGAAAACTGGTCCTGCATATATGTGTTTACCATTAATGCAGTTTCAGCATAAAAAACAACAAATCATCATCCCTCTATCTTTTTTTTTTAAACTCAGTGTCTGACTTGTGGCAGAGCGTAAGGTGAGCCCAAATCATGATATGATAATGAGAACCTTATGCTGGCTGGCATTTCAGAGCTGGTCAGCTGTTTAGACTTCACATCTAGCACAGATACCCACAGGCTTGTTTATATAAAACGTATTTTCCCCCCGTAATCGAGGAGGATAACTGTCTGCTCTCAGGAACGTTTGTGTTATGAAATGTTGTTCCTCTTTGCTCCGGCCAGCGTGCTCACAACACCATTTTCATTCTGTCTGCTTCTGAAGGAGAGATGTTATCCTTTCAGTTTCTCTAGCACATTTCACAGGAATGTCTTCAGCAGACACAAAAGCCCATTAGCTGGAGGTTGTACAACATCAATAAGAGCTTTGCTTTGTCGGATTGGAAAAATACTGGAGATGCAGACAGCGCTGAACGTTTTCTTGGGAATTGAAATGGAGAGGTTCTGTTGTATTCTATTCCAGTTAGTGCATAAATAAAGGGTTTGTTAGTGACACAATGAGGTTTGTTCCAGTTGCGCTTCATTGCGAGCTCGCCGTCCTTCCAGACTGTCAGTCATGATTGAGGTCAAGGCAACAATACAAGGGGATACTATATTGGTTTGACCTACAAATTGCATCCAGTGTAGCTTTAACCTGTAGGTGAGATTTTTGGTGCATGTGAACGTCTCTCAGTGTGACAGTATGTCTGTGAGCCGTGCCCTATGACGCTGGCAGCTATTTTAGGAAGATAGGAAATCAGGAATGCGGATAGTAAATAATGCATAATGCACTCCAGGATGTGGAAGTTATGATGTCTTTCTCTCTCTGACACCCTAAACCTAGGATCCAAATAGGAAATTCTAATGTCAAGTCATGATAAAGCTGTTTTACTCTAAAACCATTGTTTCCAAAGCTTTATCAGGGCTCAAGATACACATGTACAACAGCAGGCATATTAGGAGTTAATAAAGCATGACTGTTTTCAAATCAATTCTAGCAGTGAGTTCCAAATAACTTGTGAAAAGTTTATTAATGCAATGTTTTTGCGACTTATTGTGATAACTGCATTTTAGCAATGATACCCTAGCTATACTAAGTGTTTGCATCTTTCTTGAACTAAAAATAATGCTTGAATAATGTTGAAAAAAGCCTAAAAAAGTGCCATTTAGAACTTTTTTAAATGCCTAGCTCATGCATTATCTACAGTTTATACATAAATATATGTCTTTGGTGTATGTATTGTTATTGTTTCTTATCAGATGGATCTGTGATGCTTTTCTTTCCAAAATCTTTCACTGACCTGTTCTCCATTTTGAGAAGAGTGCAGATCTGCAGGTTCAGTTATCGTGCATGTAGTTACCTAAAGCACAATAAGCTCAACATTACCATATGGGCTTTCTGGGATGCAGGTTCAGATGATCAAGTATTGAACCCCATTTCTGTAGTAGATGGCCTTGGCTCATCTGCAAATCAATGGCATGAAATATTTTGAGTATAGAAATGTTCTAAATGCATGTCTTGTATAGACAGTGAAGGGCTGCTGTGCCACAGAAGATAAATGGATGGTGCAGGGTCATGCTGCAGGAGGCCTGATGAACAAACAAAAATCCAATATTAATCAGTGTAAGTGTAGGAGATTTTGATTAGTTAGAAATGAGAAAAGATTATATATAGGCATATCAGGCATGAATAACACTGATTAGCTCTTCATCATGCCACCTGTTAGTGGGTGGGATTTTTTAGGCAGCAAGTGAACATTTTGTCCTCAAAGTTGACGTGTTGGAAGCAGGAAAAAATGGGTGAGCGTAAAGATTGGAGCGAGTTTGATAAGGGGCCAAATTGTGACTGGGTCGGAGCATCTCCAAAACTGCAGCTCTTATAGGATGTTCCTGGTCTGCAGTGGTCAGTATCTATCAAATGTGCTCCAAGGATGGAACAGTGGTAAACCAGTGTATAATATATCTAAAAATCCCACAGCGCTCTCCACAGTTATTGGCACCTTTTGTTAAGATGATTTCTTAGGCTTCTGATAAATTCATTTCTTTTTAAAACAATATAGAACCACCATGCAAAAAAGGAGAAAAATACAATTATTCAGAGGAAAAAAAAATCCCACATTGAGAAATTGTTTTTTTTTTACATGAAATCATGTGTGCCAGAATTATTGGCACCCCTGATGTTAATACTTCATACAACACCCTTTGCCAATAAGTCGGCAGTTATTCTCCTCCTATAACATTTCACAAGATTGTAGAATATAGAAAAAGGGATCTTTGACCATTCCTCTTTGCACCATCTTTCTAGATCATCCTGGGTCCTCTTTTATGCACTCTCCTCTTCAGCTCACCCCACAGGCGTTCAATTGGGTTGAGGTTTGGGGACTGAGATGGCCATGGGAGGAGTTTGATTTTGTGCCTGCTGAACCATTTTTGTGTAGATTTCACCACATGTTTTGGGTCATTATCCTGCTGAAACACCCAATGACTTTGATTTAAAAATGTCCTGGTATTTCAAAGAGTTCATGATGCCATGCACCCTAACAAGGTTCCCAGTGCTTTTGGAAGAGAAACAGGCCCACAGCATCACAGATCCTCCACCATACTTCACAGTGGGCATGAGGTGATTTTCCGCATACTCATCTTTTGTTTTACACCAGAAGCACTTCGAGTGTTTGTTGCCAAAAATCTCTATCTTAGTCTCATCTGACCAGAGCACACGGTCCCAGTTAAAGTCCCAATACCGCTTAGCAAACTCCAGATGTTTGTTTGTGATTGTAGGTGAGAAAAGGCTTTTTCCATGCATGCCTCCCAAACAGCTTGTTGGCATGTAGATAGCGCCTGATGGTTGTTATGGAGACTTTGTGACCCCAAGATGCCACTCTTTGATGCAGTTCTCTAACAGTGAGCTTTGAAATTTTTTTTACTTCTCTTCTCTTACTATACCAAAACTCGCCACCATGCACAGTCCTCGACCAGCCACGTCCTCAACCAGCCTTATTTGCCACTGTTCCGGTTGTTTTAATCTTCTCAATGATTCCTCTGACTGTAGATATGAACAAATTTAGGTGTTTTCTTGTAGCCATTGCCTGACTTATGAAGGCCAACAAACATCTGCCTTATTAGAATGGGGTGTTCTCTTGTCTTTCCCATGAATAAGAGAAATAGGCCTTTCTGTCATGTCATATTTATGCCACAGGGAAACAGGAAGTCATGAATTATTGATTAAAGGTTTCTAGATAATCTGATCAACTTGAAAAACTACAGGAAAAATGAAAAAAAATTACGCTGCCTGATTGGGTAAAAAAAAGTCTGAATTGTGAGAAATAGTCGGAATTTCGAGGAAAAAGTCGGAATTAGGCAAACTTTTTTTTATGTGGCGGTAACGGGCTTCCATAGTCCGTGGGGAAACACGGTGCTCTGTGTGTAGTTAAACGAAATAAAATAATTTGCCTCAATGCAATTTTGTATTCGAATTACTCGAGTTACTCGAGGAATCGTTTCAGCGCTACATCTGATACAACAGGCTGCGCTTCAACCAGAAAAAAAATCCCAAATAACAACAGTTTACCCAACATACTAATCATGTTAAATATTAGACCTCAAATGATTGTATTATACAATATCTTCATATTAGGGATTATGTTGTTAGTCTACAAATAATTATATATATATATATATATATATATATATATATATATATATATTTATTTATTTATTATTGTTTTTTTACTGCTCAGCTCATGTAAACATCACGTTGAAAAAATCCATTTAATTGGGCATTAGTAAGCGCCATTGACCCTCATAGACTATGTCTGTATTCAGTATATAGAAATAAAAAAAGCCACCCATTATCATTAGCATATCTTCTACACTCAGCACAGAGTAAGCCATTAACCGTGGCTATTTTTTATAATGTATGTATGTGTTCCACTCGGGTGCAGTAGCTCTGAGATAAAGCCAGTTTGTTCCTGCTCTGAGAGGCTCTCTGGTGGAAAACAGTTCAGCTCCAGTGCAGTCTGACCTGCTAATGAACGCCATATGCGCTTAACATATCTGGAGAGTTTATATAATAGGTGCCAGATGAATCAGGTGTCACTTATAATAGAAATAGGTTTAAGATCATTTGGAGTACCCAAGTGTTCTATATTCATTTTTATTTGTTTTTATATGATTTCATGGTCATAACATGTGCCAAGTATCAACCATTAAAAAGTACTTTGTGCTATTTTATCTATCCTGCAAAAAATGGCTCTGTTGCACTTTGACACATTTTTCATTATTTTTTAATTTTTTTTATTTTCAGCTGTTTTTACTAATGTGCTCTTTCTCTCTCCTCTCTCTCTCTCTCTCTCTCTTTTTTTTTTAAGATTATCATGTTTGTAGGCTGCACCATCCATGTCTGTCTGTCTGTCTGTCACTTAGTCCCTTTCATAAATTTCAAGCTGCTTAAGCTTGTCCTAAACCTCTATAACCTGCTATGAATGAATGCTGGCATTCGCATGTTGTTTTTCAAACAACCGAGGGAGTTGATAAAATCAGGCTTCTTTTCTGTCCACTTGTTCCTGTTATTCCAGAGAGGAAGAGGTGCAGTTCTGCAGGTTTCTTACAGGTTTATGGTAAATGGAGGAATTTGAGTCTGTTGGGTTCATTTGCAGAGACATGTGGGACAGATTCTTTTCATTTCTGCACTGCATAGTTTCTGGTACTTCAGCATCCTATTTCTAGCATTTAATGTTTTAATCAAGTGATTTCACACGCTAATTTGAATATAGCACATCTGCATTTAAGTTAGCTCTTGTTCTGCTCTGGAAAAAGAATTCAGTGATTTCAGTTTTTACACACTTCTTAAGGTGCAGGCTTTTCTTAAAGTGTTAATAACCAGTCTGTGTGCAGAAATTCATACAAATCTCATTCTTGCCAGAATACCCATGTGTTTATCGTTTTGCTGGTTTTAGACTTGTCGTCTGAGTCGGAATAATTCATTGATAGTCAAACATCAGCTACAATCATATAACTTATGAAATAAACATGGAATGCATAGAGGAACAATCCAGAGATGATTCAGTAGTCAGATTTCTCCCATGCAGTCTGGGACATCACGACAGCAACGTGGATCTCTCACTGCTGCAGCCCAACAGATGTTGCTTTTTTTTTTTTTTTTGCTATTTGGCACAGACTCTGGAGAGAGCCTGTTTTGAGTCTGCAAAATCTGGTAGGCAGCGAGCCAATGCTCTGAGAGAGTGCTTTTCCGATCTTTTCAAACGTCTTGCAGATATTTTGCCGGAGAGATTGGCGTTTTAGACGAGGGAAAGCAGTGCAAGAGAAGTGCAATGCAGTAACGCCAGCTAACGTATTATTCTAGCTCTGAGTGGAATTTCCGTCTGGCTGCATGGTGGGTGGTTTATGGCGAACGCTCATCTGCACGTTCCAAAACCTGATCCAGAAACACGTTTGAGATACTGCGCTTGTTGTTGGTGTTTTCATTCACAAAGATGGAGTGGCATACGATAGCCAGGTGCTAAAACACATTTTTTATTTATTTATTTTTTGTTCCTTTCAACAAGAAACAAGAAAACAAGAAAAGACGCATAGGAATGAATATTCACTATGGACGCTCCAGTTTTAGGGTTCCCAGTTTGTGTTAACGTTCTTGGAGTTTTGCATGTTCTCCTCATGTCTGTTCCGGGTTCCTTAAAGTCAGGGGTCCCGAAATTTTCTGTGAGGGTCACATCATTTTTCCTTTTCTTAAATGGGGGACCATGTTGGTCTGTAACAGAAAATGACATTGGCCGGAGTGACTAATAGTATTATTGTGGAGATTTTGTTATGATTTTAAATGTATTTATTTTGCCTTCTAATGCTAGATTTTTTTTTTTTTTTTTTTTTGTTATGCACCATACAATCAAATGATCATTACTTTTCAAGAGATAGTCTATTGAAAGAGCATTATTACTATCATAATGACTTTTTATATTGGTTGACGGACGAGGTAAGACAGGAGTCTTCATGGACTATGATGTTTGCGGATGATGTTGTGATTTGTGGTGAGAGTAGTGAGCAGGTTGAGAAGAGCCTGGAGAGGTGGAGATATGCGCTGGAGAGAAGGGGAATGAAAGTCAGTAGGAGTAAGACAGAGTACATGTGTGTGAATGAGAGGGAGGGCAGTGGAGTGGAGTGGTGTGGTTGCAGGGAGAAGAGGTGGAGAAGGTGGAGGAGTTCAGGTACCTGGGGGTCAACAGTGCAAAGTAATGCAGAGTGTGTTAGAGAAGTGAAGAAAAGAGTGCAGGCAGGGTGGAGTGGGTGGAGAAGAGTGGCAGGAGTGATTTGTGATAGAAGAGTATATGCAAGAATGAAAGGGAAAGTTTATAGGACTGTGGTGAGACCTGCGATGATGTATGGTTTAGAGACAGTGGCATTGAGTAAAAGGCAGGAGGTGGAGCTGGAGGTAGCAGAGCTGAAGATGCTGAGGTTTTTGTTGGGAGTGACGAAGATGGACAAGATTAGAAATGAGTTTATTAGAGAAACAGTGAATGTAGGACGTTTTGGGGACAAAAAGAGGGGGGCGAGATTGAGATGGTTTGGACATGTGCAGAGGAGGGACATGAGTTATATTGGTAGGAGAATGCTGAGGATGGAGCCACCAGGAAGGAGGAAAAGAGGAAGACCAAGGAGGAGGTTTATGGATGTGGTGAGGGAAGACATGCAGGTAGTTGGGTTGAAAGAGGCAGATGTAGAGGACAGGGGGGGGTGTGGAGACGGATGATCCGCTGTGGCGACCCCTAATAGGAGAAGCTGAAAGAAGATGATATTCATTGCTATTGGAATTAAAACATTCACTTACTTATGCATATGGTTGGTGGGTGAATCGAACAAATAATTAGGCTATGTTAATAACTAGAGGTCGACTAATAGTGGATTTTACCGATACTGATGTCTAGGTTGAATCATTCGCCGATAACCGATTAATCAATTGTTTAATATGGGGTTGGCCATATTCAGCCCATTGGCCGTAATTTGGGGATCCCTGCTCAAAGTTCTGCAGTTTTCTTTCACCTCCCAGAAATATGCTGGTGGGTGGATTGGTTATGCTGAATCGTCCCTTATGCTGAATGTGTGTGCGAATGGTACCTGACTGACTCATAAAGATATTATTAAAGATAATGAATGAATGATATATGATGATATATAATGATATTACATCCCAGTGCTTAAATCCGTTTGGTCAGAAGAGGTTGATTATGCTTTTACAACTGCAGTTTTTGACAGTAGTTCCAGTTGCTAGTTTTTATTAATGAACTCAATCTGTTCTTCATACAATTAATACATAATACAACAGATTTAAAAGCATTTTTTTTTAGAAGAAATGTTCCGTGAGAAAGAGAGAAAAATGAGTCTGGAATGCGAGCATCTGTTTATAGTTTCTATAATGTAAGTAATAACTGGAGCACAATAAACTTGAATAAATGAAAGCGTGTATCTGAAAGCTGATGTGAGAGTATATATAAGCGTATAAAACACTGATATATGGAATAAAAACACCTTGTTTTGCTGGTTTTCTAAGATAGGCAGTGCCAGAATGGTCACAGAAACATTGTGACATCATGCCTAGTTGCCTCTATTCCTGCGTGCCATCATTGCTATTGAAATCCTGCCCTTGTTTCAAAGAATTTCAAGGAAATTCCTGCAGGACTTTCTGTTCCTGTGCATAATCCATGACGAGCTTTGCTTTTGTGATGATAATCTTTTTTTTTTTTAGTTTGAGGCAACAATTATTCATTAACTTTCATGAATGCCATTTGCAGGCTATAGACTATGTGCTGCATCCACACAGCAGTGAGAAACGAGTCAGACCGGTGTTAGATGGACAAATCCATAAGCCATCATCAGTGTATTTGCCCACACAGGGATTTGTTTTGAATGAGTCAACTAATTGTTCAGAAAACAAAGAGGGAGACCTGTGATGACGTAGGCTCAGCTTGGGCAACTTGACTTTTACTGGTCCTCATTGGACCCCATCCACTGGAAGCATGTTGAGGCTTGTTTAGCCTACCTGAATTTCCCACCTGTTCTGTAACTGTAAGCGCTGTAACTTGCACTCAGCTTAAAAAAAAAAAAGGTGGCCTGAAACCCGAGAGCTTGTCAGAGTCGTGGTCACAGCTTGCTTTTCTCTGTTAGGTCTATATCAGATTGCATGGAGAGGTTGGAGCGAGTCTGTACCTGGACCTAACCTGTGCATATAACCCTGGCTTAAGCATAATAGTGCTGTGTAGATATGTAGATGCTAATTATATTCTGTAATCTCTTTTTGTGTGGGTTAATTAGTAATATTATGAGCTGCATTACTTTGATTTGGAAGATCTTGTAGCACTTCAAGTCATCCAATTATTATTAAACTGCTTTTAACCTTTTTCTCTTAAGAAGATGCCAGGTTTAGACATGTCTCCATAATCATTCCACAGTCATTTTTAGGAATGTAATTACAGTATTATTGAGTGTCAGCCTATGTGGGCAGAAGTATTTAGACCCCGGAGCAGGTAATCATTTGAGTTTCTGTGAATGATTTCTAACATGTGGCCTGATGATCAGGGTTTTTTCATACTTTATTATGGAAGCATTTGATAAACATGTCCCTTGAAGTCAAACTTTCTGTTGTTTATTTTAAGTTATGGAGCTGGATCCAGAGTCAAGTGGTGTTAAGGAGTTATTACTCAATTTGCGTTGACATTCAGACGTCTGCTTTAATTTCAGACATTTGTGCTATTCATAATTTAGCTTTTTAAAATTCAGTTTTTGCACCATTTTGACCTTGAACCTAACACTCGCACAGTATTTGCAGCATTAGGTCCAGTGCCACTGCCTGTCAATTTAAATATTATAAATTAAAATAAAGGAAAATATTACAAACCAAATATTTTACTCGGAAAAAATTATTTAAGACATCCTAACTACACTCATAATCATGGATTTTTCACAACTGGAACGATTTCAGATTTTGTCCTTTTTTGCGGGTAGAATAATTTCCACTCTGTGTGCGGAAGGCTTTCTGTTAGAATTTGGAATGTGACTGTGGGGATTTTCTCTTCGTTCAGCTACAAGAGCTGTGAGGAGGTCTGGTGAGCAGCCGGCGTTCCAATTCATCAATCACGTCCACGGGCTGAGGTCAATGGTCTGTGCAGGACACACGAGTTCTTCCCCTCCAGCCCTGGCGAACCATGTCATCACTGAGCTCACTTTGTGCACAGCTGGAGCAGTTGTCTTGCTGGAACATGTTTGGGCCTCGTAGTTCCAGTGAGGGGAAATTTTAAAGGTACAGCTGACTATCTATACAGTTGTGTCCTTCAAAATATTTGATCGTATTTGTGAAGGACCATGTACAGTCAGGTCAAAATTGCTGCACAGGCGGAAGAATGGAGGAGACATCTTATCGATAGACCTCACTTATCTCAAAAGACCGAAAACTCCACCTAGATCTAAAGTGAGCTGTGCTTGGTTAGCGTGATGTGTAAACTGTCACGTCGTAAACACGAAAACATTCTTTCAATTTGATCAACTACTTCATATATATAGATCCAAAAGGCTTCTTTACAGATTTCAAAAGAAGGAAACTGTAGTTGGACTGCAGTTAAAACAAGACAAAACATGGCAGAATTAGGTCAGAGAATTGTTATTTTTCTACAGCAGCAAGAAAGACATAAAGGCAGGAAGTTCATTCTCTCACCCAGACTGAACGGAACTGTAGCTAGGCGCTCTGTGTTAAAAGAATGGACGTGTTTGGCCTACTGAGTGTCTGGACTTTTGTTACAGGAAGTACCTTTTTCAGTGTCTTGACAGATTCACAAGTTCCTGTACATGACATTGCTGTTTTATATAAGTCATCGGGATATTTGGCTACGTTGCAGGGGATCAGTTTTCAAACTTCCAGTGTAGATTACGGTGTATCTGTGCATGTATGGCATACATATCTATTTAAACAGACATCCAATGATTTTAACTAAAGAAGGATGAACTGATTGTTGCATTTTCATATAAACAATAAAAACTAGGGGTGAAGCGGACCGTGGCTCACGGTTCGGCACGTACGAGAACCGCGGATTAATCCGAACAATGAGTTTCGTGATCCGTTGCTCCATTAGAAACTGAAATAAATATGAAAACAAGAAATATAGCAAAGTGTAATGTAACTTTTAACTAGTCAATAACACAAACTCTGGAATGGGGGAAATCTCCAGATTTTTCTCAAAATGTAATGTTCACTGTTCAACAGGTTAAGGGTTTGATTTGTTTCTCAAAACTTTCAGGTTTTATCCTCACTGAGTCACAGTGTTACAAGAGAGCATAATTAGGAGGTCATATAAAATGCATGAATAGACAATATTTAGATGTTATTGATGTGATTTCCAATCTAGAACCTTACTATCAGCCCAGAATTGTTTCTGTACTGGGTGCATGTGCATGATTCCCCCTTCTCTCTCTCTCTCTCTCTCTCTCTCTCTCTCTCTCTCTCTCTCTCTTTCTCTCTTATACATGCATACACAAAAAGATCTTTTGGTAGCTCGATCACCATACCCATAATCAGGCCTTCTGTTTAGAGATGTAAGCAAAAGCTTTGTTGGTGTGTTGCCTCATCATTGTTCGTCAGTCAGGAGTCCCTGAGCCAACACTTTTGTTCTCGTGTAAGCTTGACAAACTCTCTAAGCGAGGCCTCCTGCACGCAGAGCGGATTTAGAGGGATGAGCGCAATGCAGTGACACGCTGTATTCTGACGTCTTGTTTACCAGTTCATCCTTACGTGAATTAAAGGTCTGTTCTCTGCTTTGAAATTTGTTGTTTGGTTTGCAGCTCTGTTGCCATTGTTTTATTATTAAGTGTTTATGAGAGAATTTTGTAGAACTGTCTCAAGGTCACCTGTTATGCCATCATGTGACATTCGAAGCCCACACCTTTCAAAACAAGTAACGCATGATTGACTTCAGTTTTTTCAAGGTAATATGTTGCAAGAGTTGTGTTTGGAATTGGGGGATACTGATTTTAATCATCATGAAGCTTAAACATTTTACACTGACAGTCCAAATGCAGTAGCGACTCTGAGAGTGATGCTCTTTACGATGTGTGTTTTAAGTCAAGTTTATTTCTATAGCGCTTTTCACAACAGACATTGTCTCAAAGCAGCTTTACAGAATTTAACAGTTAAGGTGAACGATGTGTATTTATCCCTGATGAGCAGCCATGGTGACTGTGGCAAGAAAAAACTCCCTTAGATGTTATGAGGAAGAAACCTTAGAGGAACCTTAGAGTGGATAACAATTTTTTGCTTATGTGCTCTGTGTCAGATTTCTAGGAAGGCCACTTTAAGATGATCAGTTCCAATATGAGTCTGTGGTTTCTAGCTACATTCCCCTATGTGATGGAATAAACTTGTTTTAACTGATAAGGTCACATTTTCCAGCAAGTACTGTATATTCTTTTTTTCTTGCATTCTATTCACTGTGCTATTTCTTTTTATTTTGTTTCTCCGTTCTCTTCAGCTACTTGGCAGATCAGTGCTGGAATGGCGGCCACATCTACCTGATCATGTTGCGAAGGATTAAGCGCAAGGCCCCTGTCCCTTCATGCAATGGCAGCAGTGGCTGCTCAGAAATT
Organism: Silurus glanis; assembly: GCA_014706435.1. Classification (NCBI taxonomy): domain Eukaryota; kingdom Metazoa; phylum Chordata; class Actinopteri; order Siluriformes; family Siluridae; genus Silurus; species Silurus glanis. The sequence goes on from JAAIIK010000015.1 coordinate 853,061, forward strand.
CCCATCGAGCACTGCAGAAGCGTGCGTTCCGAACCTGCGGTCAGCAGTCCCACGCAGAATGGCAAGCGAACCCGCAAGTTCGGCGTCATCTCTCGCTCCTCGTTTACCCGAGACAGCAAGGACAGCAATGACACTCGGGATCACAAGTATGAGAACGGCTACTCTTCGATGGAGACGGAGGCCACGCCTCCAGAGGCCAGCTCTCCACTGGGCACACCAACCGAGGAGTATCCGGTCATAGGTCGCTCTGTAGCGATAAACGATACCATCAGCACCACTACTCTGCCCAGCCGCTCTAACTCCTGCCTATCGGAGGTCTTCAAGTCTCAGACAGGAAGGAACGAGCCATCCAGCCAGGTAACACATTCACAGATACACTATATTGACAAAGGTTTGTGGACACATTGTCATAAGTATCCTGATGTTCATCAGCCTTGAGAGTGTTAGTAAAGGCAGGCATGAAACAATCCTTGACATGCACTCAGGCTACTCCCCTTTTTTTGTTTGATTGCATGGTATGAATTGAACCCGAGCATGAAGAGCAAAAATGTTCTCTCTGCCATGGTGCAGCAATGTTCACATGGATTTGGTAGCAACACTCATGTTCATTCTGAATGTTGAGCCCGATGAAGTTGTTAAAATTAAACTTGTTGTTGTATCTTATCGCGGCCTCGCCCAAATCTCCCATCCCATAACAGCTCCAACCACCACAAAAAACAATAACCTGCTCTCACGCATGTCCCGTAGCTCATGTTATCATTGCATTTGCATTAACTATAAACGTTGCATGTAATCTAGTGGTTAAACTAGTAATAAGCGTAGAGAGACGGATGCCGTTGCATGCACACAATAATTCGGTATTCAATTGTGTGTGCTCTGAAAAATCAAACATGTATTGCATAGTTAATCACAGAGAGAGGGCAGAGCAGTGATGCCTCTTACGAAGTCAGAGAGGGGAAAGGCAATTCCAATGGTAATAAATAATGTCAGAAAAGAGGAGGGAGGAGGTGGAATGGGAGTCAGACACAAGGTGAGGTTATAAATCTAAAAAGAGGAAGTAAAAAAAAACATACAAACACTGAACCCAAACAAGCACCAGGTGAGCTGTAGCTCAGACTAACTCAGATAATACCAGATTAGAAAACTACAAATGTTTTTAGGTTCTCAGATTCACAAAATATTAGGGTAAGTGGGTTGCAACATTCAGAAATGTCGTCTTGTCTTAATCGTACCCCATCAGCAGCTTTCTTCGATCTCAGCTATCATTTGAGAAGGGTGAAGTCTAATACATTAAAAAATTAGAATTTATGAGCTCCCAATGGAAGAGGGAATGTTTATTTTTGTTTGTCATTTCCAAAATGTGTAAGTGGGTACTTTTTTTTGTTTCTTGGAAAGGAACAACAGGGTTTCCACGGTGTCTCAAAAACTCTGAAATTTGTTGTTCTAGGTCTTAAATAATTTAAAACGGGTCTTTATTTTCCGATGTCTATTTAACACTACCTCATTGAAATGCTTCCGCAGCACTTTAGAATCTTTTTGTTTGTTAGTTTTTGTGGTGGTGGTGATCTTTCTTTCGCTAGTCCTTATATAATTCTGTATTACGACTACAAATGAGACCAACATGCAACAGACTATCAGCTTTCTGCTATTGGTGTGAATCTTTCCCGGATTGTACCACAGACGTAAAACGTAATTATTTTTTTCAGCTAGTGGGAAGTGCAATTTTAGCAATACTTAGCAAATACTAAAAAAATTTTTATGCTAATAATTTTAAAAAGTCTTCAGAAACCTTGAAACAAAGTTTTATCCTTGTGGGGACATTTGTTAGGTTCCCCAATGAGGTTTTTTTTTTTCTAAACTGCAATTGTTACCTAAAAATAGTAACTAAACTGTTTATTTTTAGTTACTGAAGTTAAGGTTCAGTGTAGTTATTAATTGTCTGCATTAATATAAAATAATTGTAAGAGTTTCAGGGTTTCATGTAAAAATTATATAGACCTCAACCTATTTAAAAAATAATATTTTTTGACTACAGTACATAGTTTATGATGTTAGTGTGGGTTAATAAAAAGAGTAAAAGGAAAAGTCATGAGAGTATAGGACCGTATTGAGGAAATTGCCTGTACTGTGAACAGAGTATAATAAACACTGCTACTCATGCATTGCGTCTAGCAGGCTCTTTACAGGCTACATTTGTGACCTCGATGTAGAACTGTTGCTCACTGTCCAGAAAGTAATTGCATACCTCACTGGTGTGGGACTTTACACTTCCATGTTTAGTCTCACCTAGGTAAAAATTTGCTTGTGTGTGTGGTACATATACACCGACCAGCCATAACCTTATGGCCACTGATCAGGCATAACACTATGACCACCTGCCTAATATTGTGTTGGTTCCCCTTTTGCTGCCAAAACAGTCCTGATCCATTAAGAATTAACAGCATTAACTTCTTCAGCAATTTGAGCTACAGAAGTTTGACTGTTGGATCAGACCACACGGGCCGGCCTTCGCTCCCCATGCGCATCAATGAACCTCGGCCGCCCATGACCCTGTCGCCGGTTCACCACTGTTTTTTCCTTGGACCACTTTTGATAGATACAGACCACTGCAGACCAGGAACACACCACAAGAGCTGCAGTTAAAAAAAAAAAAATGCTATGACCCAGTCGTCTAGCCATCACAATTGGGCTCTCGTCAAAGACAATCGCTCAAATCCCCATTTTTTTCCTGCTTCTAACACGTCAACTTTGAGGACAAAATGTTCACTTGCTGCGGAATGTATCCCATTCACTAACAGCTGCTATTATGGAGAGATAATCAGTGTTGTTCACTTAACGTTCATAATGTTATAATGTGATAATGTTATGCCTGATTGGTGTATGTATGTGAGGACTGTTTTTGTTACTTCTGACTACTCATACAAACAGATATTAATGTGTATTAATAGAGGCCTAGCAATAAGTTACTAGTGCTAGAACTTACTGCAGCACTCCTACAGCAGTCTCGTATCTACCTCTGCTCGGTTTGAGTACAATTGATTCTGGTGCATTTTTATCACTGTCAAATCCTTTTACATCAAGATGTGTTGATTCTAAGTCACTTTGGATACGAGCATCTCTCCAATTACTACATTTCAATATAGAAACTTCCTGCTGTGACCTCAGCATTATTTTCAATTAGATTAGTTTATTCAGTTATGCTGTTTTCCTTCTGAACTGTAAAGGAGACCAGTTGATGCACATCATATCATTATTTTAGAAACCACTGTACAGTGAGGGGCATATGTTTCTGATCTATTCAAGCCCAAGAAAAACTCGGCGATGTTCCCCAGAGTACAGAGATTTAATGATGTCAGATCGAAGCTTGAAAACCCAAAATAACCATTCTGGCTTCCCAGGCAGATAAATTCATATACTAGTGGTTGCTCCAAGCAGCTCCAAGAGTTTGCACCAGAAGTTCTAGCAGTTTGATCTCAAACCATCATACAGCTTTTCAAAGAGAACGTCTTCTATCCACTGAACAACCAGAGCGAAGGCATTTTTTTTTTATGGGCAAACCGCTTCAGAGAACCAGAATCTGCATAATGTTATATCGGGCTCCATTGTAGGGTAGACAAAATGAAACACAGGTCTTAGCAAAAACATCAACATGTCTGCTTACAGGGCTGCTAGACTGCTTGCAAGCTATTATGCAGGCATGTATTTTTTTTTTTTTTTTATTATTAGTTCCACGCAGCTTTTTTTTTTTTTTTTTTTTTTCGTCTTTTTGGAATGTTTTGTTTATTTCAGGTATGACAAACTTGTTAGCCAACTGGTGTCTGATTGACGGAAGATTTATGAAAGAGGGTTTTGGGCTAAATTCTTCCAGTTTGTGGATTATTCTCAGTTTTAAGAAAACGAAAATTTGCACAAAGTGACAAAAATATTTCTAGGTGACTTTCTTGGCTTTCTGCCTTCACAAATCATCTTGTGTAAGAATCTAATATAATGCTTATGGTAGTAAACGCTGGCTTTTAAATTCTTGCTAGCTAAGTGTGATGTTCCTATAAAATGTCACAATTTGATGCATATTGCTGGATGGTTATGTGTCACCTAAATACAAATACACCTCTGATAACTCCTGTAGTATAATGTAATGTATAATCACCAGAGAAGAGCATTTCCATTAAGTTCAGATAACATCACACAAAGTCTGAATGGCATTATCTAGAAATCTAGTTAACAGAACCGGCAAAAGTAATCAAAGATTAAGTGACAAAGACTGATCCAATTCATGGACTCGGATTAACTATGGATATTGTCTCAAAGCAGTATAAGTATAATGTACAAGTTTAGCGCTTATAAGTTTGTTTCTTATAATTGTAAGTTTATTCGTAATGAGTGAGACAGTGGCAACTGTGGCAAAAACAACCTCCCAGAGGTGGCATGAGGAAGAAACCTTGAGAGGAACCAGACTCAAAAGTAATCCTCATCCTCATCAGGGTGGCACCAAAAGTCAATTTATTACAGGTCCATCATTGTTGAGGTGTGCAGTGATGGAGGCTTAAAGACACAACTGTTCATGCAAAATGTGTTTTTGAGCCATTGTATTGAAGTGTTGATATTAATTACAGTCCAAATTAATGATTCAGATAATCCAGGTGAGAGCACATTCTCCACTGTAGACTTGTCATTCTTCAGAAACGTGTTTCAGAAGTCTTCAAAAGTAATTTGTCTACATGAAGCGCTTTTGTCATTCAGCGGAAGAACAATGACATATGTGCCAATAATGGATATGGCAGTCTTTGCACACAGGATTGAGTGTTGTTGATTCATCCTTTTCAGCACCCTTTTATTAAGTTGTTGTCATTCTGCCCATTCATTTCCACAGAAAATAGCAACGTGTCCCTGCACGCTGGATGAGTCAGATTGTCCGTTAGCATGTCAAAATGCTGCGCACCGTCACTTCAGACTTTCTCAGGCTCTGCTTTCAAAACATGCTTGTAAATGTGAACTCAACAGTTAAATCAACATTTGCAGACTTGCTTTGAAAATACACACGCAAGAGAACCAATATCATCTCACTCCCACAGAGGCTTCAGAGTCAAACGGCTTAACAGTTAAATCCATGGGTGTTTCTCAACCATTAACACATACCTCGGCTAACCAGCAAGAACCAGCACTTTATTTTATCTACAAACGTCAGTCTTTCTTTCGGCTTCGCCACAGCGGATCATCCGCATGTTTGATTTGGCACATGTTTTTACGCTGGATGCCTTTCCTAACGCAACCCTCCCCATTTATCCGGGCTTGGGACTGGCACTAAGAGTGGATGGGGTTGGTTCCCTGACCGGGGATCTACAAACGTCAGTAATAGCGTAAAATATGTTATAAAAAGAGGCATATTTACTTTTTTCAGATTTTTTATTTTCTTAGTGTCTAGGAGCACAATTTCCATTGGACAGTTGAAGCCTCTTATTTTGCTTTAATTGAATACTTTTGATGTGACGATATTAACATAAAAAAGAAGGAACATGGCATGCTGTCTCTTTCATGTCTCCGGTTCTGGTCAGAAGAGGCACCATGTTTATGTACAGATGACAGAGCTCTTAGCTTTTAAAATGTTCTGCACAGTAAGACTGAATGGCAGTGAGAGCTGGAATATAGCATTGTGGATTTATTTAAAAAAAGCACAAGTCACAAGCCTTTTTCCTCTCACCATTATGATCATCATACTCAGTGGGTAAAACTTTCAGGCCACCGGAGACGTAGAGCCAATATACAGACTAAACACATTTATTTCAAACAAACAGTAAATGTCATTAACGACAGAACAACACGACCAGCATAATGATGCAACATAATGATGTAATTACAAGTAGCAACGGCCAATTTCTTTTCTTTTGCCAGTTAAATTATTAGAAAAAGCTACAAGTAATAATGATGAAATAACCGCAATAATAAAAAATGAAATAATCGCAATTGTAATCTACCAATATTATAATATTATGTTTATTTTTAAATTCTTATAGCCGTAATTCTTATATCTGCTGTCTTAGGGTTCAGACCCTGCTTGTAAAGCGTGATTGGTTGATTTGCTGCCATCTTCCAAACTTTAACCAGCATCTCAATTCTCCCCAGACCTCTCTCATCAGCAAGGTGTTTCTACCCAATGACACTCTTTGGATGTTTTTTGTATTTTTGCACCATTTCGAGATGTGTGTGAAAACTTATTCCACCATTCTGCGTACTAACTTCCCCTGAACAACTTTTTCCCCTGGTGAAACCACTAGTACATTTCTCTGCCCAGATTGTTGAGATTGCTCAACACTTTGAGGCATGGCTGAAGAAAGCTGGGGCTTTAGTAGCTGTCAGAAGCAGGTGCTACTAAACATATCTCACTCTTTATTTATGGAGCTCTCTGAAGAGGTAGAATCCAGCCGAGTGCAAAAGAAAAGCTATCAGTTCACTTTTATTCCAGCTTCAGTGCAGCACAGAACGGTAACAGGCATGTTTTTGTGCTTCTTGCTGAAATAAATATATCGGCAAATGAACCGTTTGTTCGAATGGAAATGTTGGTAACATTCTGCATAACTTATTCCAGTACACAGAAGAAGAAGAGGCAGTGCGGTGATGCAGAATACTGACAAGCATAATCTAATTTTAACCCACAGAACAGATGGAGCTTGCAGGATGTGGAGTTTAGTTTGTGTGTGGTGTAATTGCATCAATGACCGATTGTTTTTTCATTAGACAAAGTTTTTAGCCTGGCTGAGCTGTGCACCATTTCATCAATGATGCAAGTAATATGTTAAAATCGGGTACTTGTCGAAATTGTGGAAACATTGAAAAATTAAAAAATTGTTTTTGAGACACGTCCATGTTCCTTTTGTTTATATGCAGCAAACCAAGTAAAAGGCAAAAGCACAAGAATTGGACAGAGGATGACTGGAAGAAAGTTCTGTGGACAGATAAGTTTGACATTTTTGGAAAAGATTTAAGCAGATTAACCCAGACCACAGCCAAACATGGAGGTGGAAGCTTAATGGTTTGGAGTTGTTCTAGAGCAGAGAAGGTACTGATTCCAGGTGAAAGAAATTCTGAACTCTAAGGTTCCCATTCCATCCTTAAACACCATGCAATTCGATCTGGACTGCGACTAACTGGAACCAACTTCACCATACAATAATACTATGACAAAGCGTACAGTATGTCCAAGCTCTAAGTGTTATTTAAAGATCAGACAGTCGGCTGGCATTTTATCAAGGAATGTTCTGCCCAGTCACTGCACCTAAATCCTATTGAGCTGCTCTGGAATGAACTGGATCAGTTTTATAAGAGGCATGTCATAGTATTGTAGCTGAATATTTGGAGAACATGTCTGGATACCAAAAGTGTGTAAAGCTTTTATTCATTCTAAGGGAGGATTTTTCAATGAAAATAAAGTGTAACTTCTGTACATTTATATATTTGTTTTCGTTAAAATAAATCTTTATACAGTTACATTACCTTGTTTGTTGCTTATGAACGAAAGGACCATGCATGTATCTCTCAAAAATGAATAATAAAAAAAGAAGGTGTTTCCAAACTTTTCACAGGCATTTTGTATATAATTTGAATTCATCATAAATACAAACTTTAACGTACTAGATATCTTGTTACATTTTTATTTCGATTTAAATGCATTTTTTAAAATAAACATTTCTGTTTGGGAATCCAACGGAAGAATGCTGCATTTGTAGCTTTTACAATTTTAAGGAAAGTGATTGCCTTAGTATCATTTTTATTTCTTTAAAGTTCAATGTGATTTCATCAGGAGGGATTCCAATTGATTCATTCAGAAATGAATAAATCAGTACCCTTCAACATCAAGTTAATCTTTTTTGAGCTCATTGGTACCAATTATTTTTTAATGATTCTAAGAATTAATTAAATTATTTATTTTCATTTTGTTTATCTCTTTTTTTTCACAGCCTAAGGAGGGCAGTCATATCTGGAAGATGCACATGGTGAAGGGGCCGGACGGCTTGGGTGTCCAGATTACTGGCGGCCGTGGCTCCAAACGATCACCGCACGGCATCATCGTGGCTCACGTGGAGAAAGGTGGAGCTGTAGAAAGGTACCCCCCCCCCAACACACACACACACACACACACACACACACACACACACCTTTCAGGCTTTAAGTGGCAATTACGCGCTGTCGTGACAAATGCAGCGACGCTCTTCATCAGAGCTTCATCCATATGCAAAGCGTCGTGGCCTCTCGAATGTACTCCCATCAAACTTCAAAGCAACACCATGGCCCATGTTTAAGCTAATTTGAAATAACCAGGTCTGTTTTACAGTTATATTTTACAGTTTATTCAACTATAAGACCAACTCTAACTGTAAAGTTGAATATCAAATACTACTCCTTCAGGATTTTTTAAGGCAGGATTTAACTGCTCTGTTAAATTGTGGGAAACTCCAATATTGTTTTAAAAACCCAAGCCCTGCCTTGTCTCCTTTTCCTCCAAAGATAGAATCTCATAAATAATAATGCAGAATGTAGCTGGATCAACTTTACCTAAACACGGACTGTGTTTCAAAGATGTAACGTGTTAAGGAAGTTGCTGACTTGCTTCTCTCTGAACATTAGAAAAGCACACATTGGCTGAGGATTGTGAAAGCACAATAACTGGATGGTAATGAGCCAAGAACTGATGTAAGATTAAGATCACTTGTTTCAAAACATTTGACTAGACCCCCTTAGGTGGTACTATAAGTTACAAGGGAACTGTATAAGAAGGAAAATACTGCTTTGTAGTTGGTGCCTTAAGCTTTTTCCATAGATGACAAAAAAAGGATATATGGGTATTTATATGGATAGGATATATGAAGGAAATATATGTTTATCTCCTATAGAATTGTAACAGTAGGGATGGGTTGTTTGTACACAACTGAGATGATGATTACTGCCATTTTAGATCTCTTTTGAATAAAAATGTCATTAATATAATATTGTATGAGTGAGGTAACATCAGGAATGTTAGTGATTTATATTATTCTTGTAAAGGCTTGCCTTTCAAAAGACTCACAAATCTTCTCATGCAGCTTTTGGAAATTGATATCAGGTTCAAGTACCCATAGATTCATTAGTGTAAAAAGGCCTCTCTAAATTTTAATGATCCTGTTTGAATGTGTGAATATTTAAATAGATTTTCCAATTCACCCGAATAACAGTCTTCATGGGTCATGGGCCTAAAAAGCCCATATTGAATTTATGAAATTCGGAAAGTGATAAGCATGGACTAATGTGCACATTCGTATGTATTAAGTAGGGAATAAACCATGACAAGCAGAGTTACTGTTATTATGAATTTGATTATTTTTCTAAAATGGCAAAATATTATTTTCACACCACAGCAATGTGCCAATGATTGTGATTTTTATTTATTTATTAAAATTGACATCATACCTTTTATTTAAATATTTACACTGAATGTTGTGCAAAACAAGTTTGTTCTTTTTTTGTGACTTATATAGACTTTATCAATAGTGTTTCCCTTTCAAGCCTTCTGTTAATAAGGCAAAAAAATAAAAAAATAAAAAAATAAAAATTTATATAAAATTTTTATATATATATATATATATGTGTATGTGTGTGTGTGTGTGTGTGTGTGTGTGTGTGTGTATATATATATATATTTATTTATTTATTTTATACCGATTGGCCAGTCAGAGGGACCAAGCTGGGAATGATGTGCTGCAAGTTAGAGCAATAAAGGATGGAGATGGAAATGTGTTGACTAGTGAGGAGAGTGTGTTGAGAAGATGGAGGGAGTATTTTGAGCAGCTGATGAACGAGGAAAATGAGAGAGAGAGAAGGTTGGATGGTGTGGAGTTGGTGAAGCAGGAAGTGGATAGGATTAGTAAGGCGGAAGTGAGAGCAGCGATTAAGAGGATGGAGAGTGGAACGTCGGTTGGTCCAGATGACATACCGGTAGAAGCATGAAGATGTTTAGGGGAGATGGCAGTGGAGTTTTAAGATTGTTTAACAGGATTTTGGAAGCTGAGAGGATGCCTGAGGAATGGACAAGGTGTGTGCTTGCACCAGTTTTTAAGAATAAGGGAGATGTGCAGACCTGCAGTAACTACAGGGGAATTAAGTTGATCAGTCACACCATGAAGTTATGGGAAAGAGTAGTGGAAGCCAGGCTGAGAGAAGAGGTGACCATCTTAAATCAAATCAAATCAAATCAAATCAAATTTTATTCATCACATACACATACATACAGGGTACGACATGCAGTGAAATGCTTTATACGACGGTCCGGCATGAGGGAATAGGATGGGGGAAAAAAAAAAGAAGGCAGATAAATAAGTATGAGGTATAAAAGAACTATATAAAATAATAAAATTAAATAAAATATAGAATATAAAGATATAAAAGATATATAAAGATCTATAAATGTGAATATACAAAAAATGGCAGTAAACAGTGAAACAGTAAACAGTAAACAATGTGTAACAGAGTGTAAACAGTAGACAGTTTTTTTGGTGGGTTGTCCATAAAGTGTCCGTGTGCGGTATGGTGTGGTGTAAAGGTCCGTAAAGTGTCCGTGTGCGGTATGGTGTGGTGTAAAGGTCCGTAAAGTGTCCGTGTGCGGTATGGTGTGGTGTAAAGGTCCGTAAGGTGTCCGTGTGCAGTATGGTGTGGTATAAAAATTAAATTAAATATAAAGTGCACTGTGCTGTGCAAGTCCAGAGATTAAAGTGTCGTGGTGCGAAAGGTGAGATATGTACAGAGAGGAAGTGTGATGATGGAGAGAGTGGGCCAGTTTTTAGATCCTGGGTGTTTCCTGATTTAAACTCCTAATGGCCTGCGGGAAGAAGCTCCTCCTCATTCTCTCTGTGTTCGCTTTCAGGGAGCGGAAGCGTTTCCCTGAACGCAACAGAGAAAAGAGTCCATTGTTGGGATGGCTGAGGTCCTTCATAATCTTCCTGGCTCTGGTCCGGCACCGCGTGCTGTAAATGTCCTGCAGGTTAGGGAGCTCAGTGTGGATGGTACGTTCAGCTGAACGCACCACCCTCTGGAGGGCTCGTCTGTCCTGCATGGTGCTGTTCCCGAACCAGGAAGTGATGCTACCCGTCAGAACGCTCTCAATAGTGCAGGTGTAGAAAGTCTTAAGCACCTGAGAGGGAAGTTTAAAGTCCCTTAAGCGTCTCAGATGGTACAGACGCTGTCGGGCCTTCTTCACCAGGGTGTTGATGTGACAGGACCAAGAAAGATCCTGTGTGATGTGAACACCAAGGTACCGGAAACTGACCACTCTCTCCACTGGGGTCCCGCTGATGTTTATCGGTTGGTATGACCGCACCCGCTTTGTACTGAAGTCCACGATCAACTCCTTAGTCTTGCTGACGTTCAGGAGAAGGTTGTTCTCCTGGCACCATCTCTCCAGGTTTTTAACCTCCTGTAGGTAGGCCGTCTCATCGTTGTTGGAGATCAGGCCCACCACAACAGTGTCGTCAGCAAACTTGATGATGGTGGTGGAGTTGGAAGTGGCCACACAGTCGTATGTGTACATCGAGTAAAGCAGGGGGCTCAGAACACAACCCTGGGGGGCGCCAGTGCTGAGGGTGAGGGTGGATGAGGTGTGTTTCCCCACCCGTACGGCTTGTGGTCTGTCTGTCAGGAAGTTAGAGATCCATTGACACAGCGGCTGGCTGAGTCCCAGGACCTCCAACTTAGAGGTGAGTGTGGAGGGAATTATGGTGTTAAACGCTGAACTGTAGTCCACGAACAACAACTTTGCATAATTCCCATTTCTTTGGTCCAGGTGGCTCATCGTGGTGTGGAGGAGATGAGCAATGGCGTCCTCTGTGAGCAACACTATGGTTTCATGCCGAGGAAAAGCACCACAGATGCATTATTAGCTTTGAGAATGTTGATGGAGAAGTATAGAGAAGGTCAGAAGGAGTTGCATTGTGTGTTTGTGGATTTAGAGAAAGCATACGACTGGGTGAGGAGAGAGGAAGAAATGCTACCACCACCATGCTTGACTGTAGGAAAGACACAATTTTCCTGGTACTCCTCACCAGGGTGTCGCCACAAGTGCTGAATACCATCTAAGCAAAACAAGTTCATCTTAGTCTCATCAGACCACAGGACATGGTTCCAGTAAGTCATGCTCTTGGACAGGTTGTCTTTAGCAAACTGTTTGCAGGCTTTTTTCAAACCGACTTGCACTGTGTGGCGTGTGGCCTGAGCACTGACAAGCAGACCATCCGTTTCTGCAACCTCCCGCAAGGGTCCAGTTGCGAGAGGAATCCGTCTGGGAAAACCTTTCAGGGTGTTACAAATCTTCTTATAGCTTCGGCATCTTTGTGGAGAGCAACAATTCTAATTCTAAGATCCTCAGAGTTCTTTGCCATGAGATGCCATGTTGAACATCCAGTGGTCAGCATGAGAGAATTGTACTGAAAGCACCAAATCTTAACTACTATAATACAAGATACACAATTTTGTATCGTCCTGTCATGATGAATAGGACATGTGGCTTTGCATGGTTACATGACATGCAGCTGTTATCACTTATTGTTTACTCACTTTTGTTACCAGCTATTTAGACAACAATGGCTGTCGGTGAGTTATTTTTAAAGGACAGTATCTGTATCTATACTGTATGTATGCATGTGTATATATATTAAAATATTTATATATATCGATTCATATATTTTAACATGATTTATCGCATGATTGTCGTGAATTAACTCGTGATTGAATTTTAACAGCCCTAATTATATATATATATATATATATATATATATATATATATATATATATATATATATATATATATATATATACACACACCTTCTGACCAATCTAAAGCAATTCAACAGCACTGTGAAATAATAGTGGCTTATTTTATGTAATATTTGTGTTTGTTAAAGGGATGGACGGCTGAAGGCAGGTGATGAGCTGCTGATGATTAATGGTCAGTCTTTGGTCGGCCTCTCACATCAGGAGGCCGTGGCCATCCTTCGTTCATCTGCAGGTCTTGTGCAGCTGGTAGTTGCTTCCAAGGTACTTTTGATAAACAAAACTTCTCTAGGCTGCAGGGTTTTTTTTTTTGGAAATTACAACTTGAAAACATTTATACACACAGCTGTTTTTGGACTTCTTTATGTCCCAGCTCAGAGCCTCTGAAAATATTTAAACCTTTTAGAGTTTTGCTGTAGAGTATAAAGTTAAATACAAAGTGTTCATGGTTTTTGTCTTTTCCTTTTAAATGGCTTGATTTGCCTCAGGATGAGTCTGAAGTAGACTTCCAGAAATATCCATCGAGCAGCCTGCCTGATCTTGTGAGCACATGCTCAGCTCAGGACGTGCCGCCTTCCCCTGGGGACGGAAAGGAGAACATGGGGCCGGATGTGGAGGACGTGAGGGCCAGCAGCCTCTCACTGCCCACCCAGGACTCGGTACGTATGCCAGACGCCTATCAGCATCACTATCTCTGTCTTTCATCTCTTGCAGCCTCCCTTTGCTCCCTGTTGGACTGCGGAACCATACTCTGTTGTGTTTATGTCCTGTTGATTTCTCTTTCCCCTGTGCCTAGGAATTTTCCAAAAAAACTTATATCTTACAGATTTGCTAACCCACAACATTCTGTAGTATGTGGAATTTCTAAATAGGCCAATGTTGTACAAGAAATAATGTATTGCCTTCGAGCAAGCAGCAGCACATAACCTGAGTGTTCTCAGACATTGTTAATGTTTAATTGAGCCTCGGCTAAGCATTACTTTAGTCCCACAATAACACGTCGTATACTGGGCAATCATTGCATTGACACACTGCAAAGGTCGGCATGCTGGAGTTAAATATTCCAACCCTTTATAGAATGGCAGCATTGCGATCCACCCCCCACATTATCACCACCAGCCATTTCCAGCAGCAAGATGAGAAAATTAAAATGTGTGTAGTCATTAGATTCAATTACATTATCATTCATTAGCCTAATGTTCTCAGCTTTCAGAAGTTTATATTTTAATACTGTTTATATTTGCAGAACTTTTGATATTTGAGATTGCAGTCAGTGTGTTATGTCTGGACTCCTGATCTTTTGATAAGATTTCTTATTAATGTAAACAATCTGAGTCAGCCATTTAGCTGAAAGCCATCTGATCGTAAATTGTCCAGCTTCAGAATTGCAGCAGTCAGTTTTAGAAATAAAGAACAGTTATTTTGCTTGCCGCTTGTCTTAATGAAGCTGTGGTCCTGATGGTCATGTTTTTGGTCGAAGGATTGCCTGTGCTTTTCATATCATGTGACTTGTGATGAGGGTTGAGTCACTTGATGAGTGAAGTACACTTGTAGCAAATAGATTGCACTATTTAATATGCATGTGTATATTTCTATTCCTACGTTAATAGTGAACAGAAACATTTCAAGTGCACTACACAAGCACTTCTGTTTCACTGTCTATTTAACTTTTGTACCAATGTGAAATCCTTTCAGAGTTCTTGATGGATACATTATGCACCCAGGCAATGTTAGTTATGTCACTGGGCTGTATATTAAGGCTTGATTGATTGTATAAAAGTGTACTTAAAAAAAAAATGCAAAAGCCACATATTAAGTTTAACTATCTTTAATTTAGTCAGTTTAACGCTTATAGTGGCTGCTTGTTGAGCAGTGCATGGGGGGATCTCTCCTCTGATCAAATTCACTCATGCTGGGTTGTTTCTTTCTGTAAAAAAGAAAAAAATCTAATAAAAAAAATGCATTTGAGTATGCAAGGTGAAGCAATTTGTGTAAATCAACATTTGTATTGCATTTTGTTGACAAGTTCACAACCATGCTTTAAAAAATCTATATAAAATGTTATAACATTGTTTTGTAAATTTTTGTTTCAAACAATACACAGATATTTTGCTCATTTGTGAAGATATGAGCATCTAGAATATATAATGCATTTAATTTATATAATAATTAAATGATATAGGCATAAATGAAATATACAAACATTGAAAACAAGCATTTGAACATAGTTAAGCTGCAGTAAATCACGTTTGAAACAGATTATAAAATATAGTTATAAAAAGCTATAAATAATGCTATAAAAAGACAATAAAACAGAGAAACACAAAAAAGTAAAAAAAAAAAAAACCCAAAAAACAGTGACTAAAAATGTGATCGTTTACTGCTGCTGTTATTTGCTGCTTTTAGATTTAGTGTTTGTTCGCACTGGTTTAATTGAATCATCACCATGCTGATTGCGCAAGCTGATGCTCACGAGTCACGACAGAACAGATCCAGTGCGACTGTCCCGAAGTTACAAACACACAGTTTATACAATAGCGCTTCGTTAAAATACACCATTTGCACATGATGAGGTTTATACAGTTTTTACTTACCGTGCTGATGTTTCACCCTCATCCATGACACCAGTGCATTTTCTTTTCACGTGCTCGTTCATCACTGTGGTACTTCCATACCACACAAGCTCTACTTTGCATAACTTCCAGGTACAGTTTTCTTTGTTGTGTTTCATATAAAATGCTCCTTTGATCACTTGGGACGCACACTTGTTCCTGCTGCCGGTTGACCCTGTACTGTCCACCATTTTCGCTTGCGACTGCGTTCTCTTACCGTCACGCTAAACTGAAACTTGAACAGCCTAACTAATTTAATTATCAATTATAATCGATTTTATCGATTGATGCAGCTCTAGTCTCCACTGCGAAAATAAGGACAGCATGCTTTCACATTTGCAGCATTTGAATTAACCTCTGTTGCAGGTTTACTC